>WNWK01003157.1:0-177795 GCA_009830355.1 Cherax destructor
CGTCTATAGTAGGCAAATTATTAGAATCAATTATAGCTGATATTATCAGAAGTCACCTTGAAGAACATAATTTGATTAATGAATCTCAGCATGGGTTTACGAGAGGTCGTTCCTGCCTGACAAATTTACTGACGTTTTTCAATAAAACATTTGAGGCAGTAGACAGTGATAAAGAATATGATATAGTTTACTTGGATTTCAGTAAGGCCTTCGATAGAGTACCTCACAAGAGACTCTTAAGAAAGGTGGCAGCTCATGGTATAGGAGGTAAAGTTCTAGCATGGATAGAGGCATGGCTTACCAATAGAAAGCAGAGAGTTTCCATTAATGGGGTCAAATCTGAATGGGGATTTGTCACTAGTGGCGTTCCACAAGGATCAGTTTTGGGCCCATTGTTGTTCATAATTTACATTAATGACCTTGATGAAGGAATTGCAAGTGACATGAGTAAATTTGCTGATGATACAAAAATAGGCCGTATAATTCATTCTGAGGAGGATAACAGTGAACTCCAGGAGGATTTGGATAAATTAATGTCTTGGTCTGAAAAGTGGCAGATGAAGTTCAATGTGGACAAGTGTAAGGTGCTTGTCGTTGGTAATGAAAATACCCCTCGAATTTATAAACTAGGTGAAGTTGAGCTTGATCATACAGAATGTGAAAAGATTTGGGAGTCATGGTAAGCAGAAATCTAAAGCCAAGACAACAGTGCCTAAGTGTGCGCAATAAGGCTAACAGATTACTAGGATATATTTCAAGAAGTATAAGCAACAGAAGTCCAAAAGTTATTTTACAGCTCTATACATCACTAGTGAGACCTCATTTGGATTATGCAGCTCAGTTTTGGTCTCCTTACTACAGGATGGATATAGATTCATTGGAGAACATACAAAGAAGAATGACTAAAAGGATTTACAGTATAAGAATTCTCCCGTATGAAGATAGACTTAGAGCGTTGAATCTCCACTCTCTGGAGAGACGTAGAATGAGGGGAGATATCATCGAGGTGTACAAGTGGATGATGGGCATAAACAAAGGAGATATTAATAAAATACTGAGGATATCGAACCAAGTAAGAACGAGAAATAACGGATTTAAATTGGATAAATTTAGATTTAGAAAGGACATAGGCAAGTACTGGTTTTCGAACAGAGTTGTAGATGCGTGGAACAATCTTCCGAGTACTGTGATAGAGGCTAGGACCTTGGGTGGCTTTAAAAAGAGATTGGACAAATATATGAGTGGGAGGGGCTGGGTTTGATTTGTGTCGTGAGTACGGGAATAAATTTTTAGGTAGTGGTGGTTTTGATAAGGACCTGCCTTGTATGGGCCAGTAGGCCTTCTGCAGTGTTCCTCCATTCTTATGTTCTTATGTTATGTTCTTATGACACGAAGATAGGTAGGATAATTGATTCAAACATAGATGTCATAGAACTTCAGGAAGATTTAGACAAACTTAATTCGTGGTCAGAAAAGTGGCAGATGCAGTTCAATGTAGATAAATGCAAGGTTCTGAAGCTCGGGAGTGTCCATAACCCAAGCACTTATAAGTTAAATAACGTAGAACTTAGCCATACAGATTGCGAGAAGGACTTGGGGGTGATGGTAAGCAGCAACCTTAAACCAAGACAGCAATGCCTAAGCGTACGTAATAAGGCAAATAGATTACTGGGATTTATATCAAGAAGTGTTAGCAACAGAAGTCCAGAGGTTATATTACAGCTTTATACATCATTAGTAAGGCCTCACCTAGATTACGCAGCTCAGTTTTGGTCTCCATATTACAGAATGGACATAAATTCGTTAGAAAACATTCAGCGTAGAATGACTAAATTAATACATAATATTAGAAATCTTCCTTACGAAGAAAGATTGAAGACCCTTAAATTACATTCACTTGTAAGACGTAGAATGAGGGGAGACATGATCGAGGTATACAAGTGGAAAATGGGTATTAACAAAGGGGATATAAATAAGGTCTTGAGGATATCTCTCCAAGAGAGAACCCGCAATAATGGATTCAAGTTAGATAAGTTTAGATTTAGAAAGGATATAGGAAAGTATTGGTTTGGAAATAGGGTAGTTGATGAGTGGAACAGTCTGCCTAGTAGGGTTATTGAAGCTAGGACCTTGGGTAGTTTCAAATTTAGGTTGGATAAATTCATGAGTGAAAGGGGTTGGATTTGAGTGGGACTCGCGCATGAGTGGGTAGAATTGTCAAAGCTTATTTCTTGGTTAGCATTGAAAATTGGGTTGAGCAAATATTCTGTTAGTGGGACGGATTGTGAAGGACCTGCCTAGTATGGGCCAACAGGCCTGCTGCAGTGTTCCTCCTTTCTTATGTTTCTTATGTGTTGGTTGTGGGGTGTGTTGGTTGTGGGGTATGTTGGTTGTGGGGTATGTGTGTGTGGTGTGTTGTGGTTGTGGGGTATGTGTGTGTTGTGTGGTGTGTTGTGGTTGTGGGTTGTGTGTTGTTGTGGTTGTGGGGTATGTGTGTTGTGTGTTGTGGTTGTGGGGTATGTGTGTGGTGTGTTGTGGTTGTGTGTTGTGTGTTGTGGTTGTGGGGTATGTGTGTTGTGTGTTGTGGTTGTGGGGTATGTGTGTGTTGTGTGGTGTGTTGTGGTTGTGGGTTGTGTTGTGTTGTGGTTGTGGGGTATGTGTGTTGTGTGTTGTGGTTGTGGGGTATGTGTGTGGTGTGTTGTGGTTGTGGGGTATGTGTGTTGTGTTGTGGTTGTGGGGTATGTGTGTTTGGTGTGTTGTGGTTGTGGGGTATGTGTGTGTTGTGTGGTGTGTTGTGGTTGTGGGGTATGTGTACTCAGCTCCTGGCCCCGCCTCTTCACTGACCGCTACTATGTCCTCTCTCCCTGCTCCATGAGCTTTATCATACCTCGTCCTAAAACTATGTATGGTTCCTGCCTCTCCTACCTCACTTGCCAGACTATTCCACTTCCTGTATGTGTATAGGTATGTGCTAGTGCTGTGTATGTGATATTATGAGATTTCGCGTGTATGTTGTATTAAGGGTTATTATGTATGTGTTCCAACTAGTCCCAGAGCTGCTGCTTGCTACCTATGTCACTCCTAATTCAGTGGCTTGGTTGACAGCGCACTCATTCCATATGCTGAATGTCCGCGGTTCAATCCCCGGCATGGGTGGAAACATTGACCTTGTTTACTTAGCAGTAAGTAGGTACCTGGGTGTTACTCAGCGGGTGGGGGTCGCATCCTGGGGGAGAAGATTAAAGGACCCCAATGGAAATAAGACAGTGCTTGATGACGTACTGACTTGATTGGGTTATCCTGGAGGCTAACCCTTCGAGTTAAAAATCCCAACAATATCTTAAAGAACAAAGACACCGTGAGTGGAACAATACACAAAGCTCATTGCGACGTTTCGATCCCATTTGTGGGTGACTAGGTTAATGATCCAAGTCCGACTGAAACGTCGTAAGTTATTTGTGTAAAATCTTAAATTATTTTCGTCCCTTAAGTGCTAAATATCACCTATTCATCCTTCACTTAATCAGCTATTACCTTCAACAGGTGCTTCCAAGGTGGTGACCTACGTCTGAACCTACACGCCGGACTAGCAGCCTTACAGACTCTGCTGGTTCATGAACACAACCGTATAGCTTCGGTACTCTCTGAACTGAACCCGCAGTGGGGAGACGGTACACTCTTCCACGAGGCCAGAGCCATAGTCATCGCCCAGATCCAGCACATTACTTACAGGGAGTTCCTACCCACTCTCCTGGGCACCAGGGTACGTGAATCAAGAAATCGTGATACGATTGCAAATAAACCACGGTACGGGCGGGAATTGAACTCGCGGCAAGTGAGTTGTAGAACTCCAGGCCAGCGAGTTCAATCCCCACCCGTACCGTGGTTTTGAGAGTACGTTAACATGCTTAGTTTTGGGTTATCTTGAGCTATAATAAACGTTGATAAATTAGGGACATGGGTATCTATTGTGGAATCGTTTCGCCACACAGTGGCTTCATCAGTCCAGTACAAAGGAGAATGGTGGAGATTAGGAGGAGTTTGAGGTAATCAGTCCCTCAACCTGGAGTTAATGTAATGAGTTCATCACTCCTGAAAACACTAATGGACTGTTTACATCAGCTCCAGGCTGAGGGACTGATTGCCTCAAACTCCTTTTGATCTTCACTTTCTTTGTATTAGACTGATGAAGCCACTGTGTGGCAAAACGTTTCCACATAAAGGTTCTCTGAACCATTTATCTACATAGTAAACGTAGTCAGAGACTATTGTGGTTACTGGCTTAGAAATAGATGGTATATTCATGTTGCTGTGAAGGATATATTTTTAGTTCTGGTGGTATACCAGGAGCCAGGTAGCTCTGAGTTTTATTCCCTCACTAACGTAAATTTCTTTGCGCAGACCGCTCAGGAGAACGAACTCATCCCGTTGGCATCAGGCTTCTACCACAACTACGAAATTAACGTGGAACCCGGCGTATTCAACTCCGTGGCCACAGCCGCTTTGCAGCTGGTGCTGACACTGTTGCCAGACCAGCTGTCCCTCGGCCACGACTTGTTGCCACTAGCTACCACCGCTCTCAACATGTCAGTCCTGTACCAACCCGGTGCTTACGAAGACCTCATCCGTGGTCTGGTTAACTCCAACTCACTAACTTTTGATCCAGCCGTCAGCGACTCTATTCGGGGGTATTTAGGTGGCGTGGACTTAGTGGCACGAAGGGTTCAGAGTGGCCGTGATCATGGACTTCCGCCGTACGTTGTATGGCGTCCTCTCTGTGGGCGCCGACCCGCCCATACCTTCGATGACCTCCAAGACACTATGAATAGGGAAAACATCGCTCGCCTTCAGTCAATTTACGTCAACGTGGCCGATATCGATCTCTTTACCGGCATCATCTCTGAACGGCCGCAGGAAGGAGCGCTGGTAGGTCCCACAGCCTCTTGCCTCCTCGCTCTCCAGTTCAAAGTGCTCCGGCAGACAGATAGGTATTGGTACGAGAACGATGTTCCTCCAGCAGCCTTCAGCAAAGAACAACTCTTTGAGATCCGCAAGTCGTCAGTGGGTCGTTTGTTGTGCAACAATGTGCCAGGACTGGAAGAGGTCACCATGTCTGCCTTCCTAGCGGCAGACCAGTTCCTAAATGCCCCAGTCCCATGCCACACCTTTGATAACATTGATCTAGGTATCTGGAAGACTCGGGGAAAGGTGGTGGTCGACGAAGACATACTACACAGCGTGGTTCAAAAAGGAAAACAAGCCGTGGAAAAGCGAAGGCAAATGGAAAAGCTAATCTTCGAGCAAGGTTTGGTGGCCGGCTCGAAATCGCCTGTTGGTTCTGCCTATGCTAATAACAAACCCAACCCGACTTCACTGATCTTAGCCAACACTTCGGTGTTACTGGAGGCCACTAGTCAAGAGCTCATTACAATCATGCATGACCGCAGAGTCCGTCGACAGATCCAAGGTCTCGGCAACGAGTTTGATTCCTTCGATATCAACTTGCCCTCCGTCGATATCTCTGGTCTTGTCCCTCCTGCGCCTCTCATCCGCTCGTGTCGAGAAACAGAGGAACACAGAGCCTGTAATGCCCGCAATCGCTTCAGGACCATCAGTGGCCACTGCAACAACCTCCGACGTCCAGACTTTGGTCGCTCCAACACAGTATTTGCGCGCATGCTCCCAGCTGGGTATGACGACAGCATCTCAGAGCCTCGGAAACGGTCAGTCTCTGGTGAGAGTCTGCCTTCCCCCCGCACCATCTCAACGACCATTCACAACGACATCTCTCACCTGCACGCCCGCTACACCCTCATGGTGATGCAATTTGGACAATTCCTTGACCACGACATCACCTTCACTCCCGTCAACAAAGGTTTCCAGAATTCCATCCTGGACTGCAGGGACTGTGAGGCGCAACAGAGAGTTCACCCCGAGTGTTTACCTATCCCAGTCCCCGACAACGATCCCTTCTATCCCTCGGTCAACATCTCTTCAGGAAGACCTTTCTGCATCGCCTTCACCAGGTGAGTCCAACACAGTGTGGCAACAACGTCTTCTTCTTTATCTAAGGTCCTGTTTTATCTTGAAAACCTTTATTGGTTCAATATCATGAATGATAGAGAAGATGGTTTTATTTTTTTCGTAGGCCTAGTTTACCTTTGCGGTTTGTTAGATAAGTTTGTGATTTTCCTATCAAAACGTCGTTCAGAACTTATGAAAGAGTACTCTTATAACTTATTATAAGTTATAAGAGTACTCTTCCAAGTCACTGTTATTGAACCTCCTTCAAAGTTTCTTTACCTTCTGTGTATCAGACCATCTTTCTGACTGCTTCTTTGTCGCAGGTCATTGCCGGGTCAGCAGACACTTGGAGCACGAGAACAGATCAACCAAAACACTGCGTATCTCGATGCTTCCCATATCTACGGTCAGGAGCTGTGTAGCGCCCGAGAACTACGAACCAACCAGAATGGCCATCTGAATGTTACTAGTCACCCCATTCGTGGCAAGCCCCTCCTGCCCCAGGTACCTCACTTGTAATGACTTATTTGCAGCTGCAGGAGAAGACCTATGCTCAATTACACATGTGCAACATCTGGGTATCTTTAAGATGTTGCAGATGTCTAATTCTTCATCTTCTCTGTATTTTATAATCTTCATATACAGACCTTTGCTCGTAGTCTCTTCTGAAGTGTCCAATCTCTCATTTACCTAAATTCCTAATGGTTATATATTCTTTCTGAGCCCATTTCATTATTCAGCTACTTTTTTGTGTGTAATATCTTTAAGGATCATTTTCTCCTTTAGAAGTGCACAGATATTTTCTGTGACACGTACATGTATCTGCACCGCTCCTCAAGACATGTCATCCGAACACCAGTCTCATAGGGCATGTCTTCCAGATAATTTTTCCAAAATTTCAACTTTCCACCTAACTTTCCCCATCAATCCTTCATAATATTCTAACGCCTCTTACGCCCTGTGCAGTCAACAGGAGTGCCAGAGTGCAAGGCAGACTCCGGACGGTGTTTCATGGCGGGTGACACCCGGTCCTCTGAGCAGCCAGGACTGGCTGTGGTTCACACCATCTGGATGAGGGAACACAACAGGATTGCTGATGGTCTGGCAGAGGTTAGTAAACAAACAATATGAAAGACAGTTTCCCCTTTTTTATTGGTCAATAAAAAATTTAGTTTCCGTATATTAACTGGTAGTTGGATGACGGGAAAGTGGAGGGAAGGCCTACGGCATACCGATAAGTCATGCAGGTTTGATTTAAAAAATTGTGGGTTGTAATTTGTTACAGTATTTTGATTTATTCTTAATGGATGTATGAATCCTTTAATATCTACATCTGAAATAGGCGGTTCGACTATTACTATAAATCCCCGCGATATGATTCCAGGGCAGCCTAAGAAAGGGGGTGAATTGTCTAGATTTGGATTACTGGATGGATAAGTGAATGAATATATGTATGGATGCACTGGTAAATATATGTATGTGAGAATAGGCTCGCTAATTAATTGTGAACATTAAAGCTAAACCTTACACAAACGCCATCTAGTACTCTCGTACCCTACAGGAAGAATAATTGCATTTCCTGCACAAACACCTCTCACCCAACCACTTTTTCTAGTTTAAATAAGTACTAGAGAAATGCTTCTTACCCAATTTTTCCAATCCAGGTAAATCCCCATTGGGACGACGAGCGGCTGTACCAGGAGGCGAGGAGGATCGTGATAGCAGAGTGGCAACATGTCGTCTTCAACGAGTTTCTTCCCCGCGTCCTGGGCTGGAACGCCATGAGACTCTACTCGCTCACACTGAAGCCTGAGGGATTTTATGGAGGCGAGTACTGGTGTTCAGTGTTGCTGCTGCTGAGTGGATGGAAGAGGGGTTTGGGTCGCCTTTGTATGGGCATTGGGGGGTCTGTTGTGTCCCATCTTCGGGGTTTTATAAATTTTCCTTTTTCTGTTGTAACAATTGTTCCTACTACTTGTTACACTATCGTCTTCAGTGTGTCTTTACATCGTTCTTCCACTATGTAAACACTAGTAAGAATATTCTCTCAGCACAGTATTTTTCAAGCTGCTACATTGGTCTCTTGCTCTCCCTGTTGACCAGGTCCTGATCCACCGGTCATGGACTGGGCCACGGGGGCGTTCATCCCCGGAATACCCTCCAGGTAGATGTGTTTTCAGGTTCGAATAAAGGCTCCTGGGGAGTGAAGGAAGGGGATGCGTGTGTGTATTAAACTCCACAGACTTCTACACAGTCATTTAACTTGTGGTCCTTTTCCCTTGTCTTCTACCAAAATTACGAGGGACCTGGAGTATACCAGGAGGGTGTTCTGGTGGCTCGGGTGTGACCAGGCCTCGACACTTGAACTTCCAACACATTCTCAAATCTTTTCCTCGCCCCTTCCCATGCCTCTACTCTTCTCTTTTAACGATTCTTCTCTTCTACCAATCCCTCCTCTCCCCAACCCCCATCACTAATCCCCACCCCATCTTCCCTGACAGAGTATGATGGGAACTGCAACCCTGGTGTCCTGAACGAGTTCGCCTCTGCTGCATTCCGTTTCGGTCATTCCTTGATCCGCAGGTCTTTGCTGCGTATGGACACCTCCTTCAGCGAAAACCACGACGGCGTAGAACTACGCCGAAGCTTCTTTAATCCGGACATGCTGTGAGTAGTGCAAGTTTTTGTGAGAAATTACTCTTACCTGGTACTGGGGTCGGTAGATTATAGCAGAAAGATTCTAACTTAAACAAAACACACGTTATACTGCCAGCTTTGACTGGGACAACGTTTAACTCTGTAGAGCTTCATTAGCCATAGAATAAAGTGCTCTCAAAGTTTGTTTAATTGCTCTTTCCCCAACAGGCTGGAATTCCAGATGATAGACGAACTGGTACGAGGAATGATTTCCACACCCATGGAAACGCTAGACAACTTCATCACTGAAGAGATCACTAATCATCTCTTCGAGGACGCTACCATTCCCTTCTCGGGTCTCGACCTCGCTGCACTGAACATCCAGCGAGCGCGAGAACATGGAATTCGACCCTATAACGAGTACAGGGCTATCTGTAATCTCAAGCGAGCTAGGACTTTCACCGACCTCAGCAGAGAAATTAAGCCAGAACTTATTGAAAAGTTGCAAAGGGTGAGTAGAAGTTGGATTTAGTTGGGATTAGTTTTATTGATCTCGGGTTAGGTGAATTAATATGGAGTTAGGTTGCATTACAAACTCCATTGCAAGCCTGCAGTACTGCAGAGCGCAATGAATAACAGTGTAACAAGAATTATTCAAAGGAAAGAAGTAAGACTCTGGAATTAGACCGAATGAGCTTGGGTTGGTTGGGGCTAAGGGTTGATTGTGATTGAAGGACGTATAGGTTCTAAAAGAAATACACTGACAATCTTTTCTGCTGCTGCTGCTTTTGTTGCCGTTGCTGCACCTACTGATTGTATGCTTGCTGTACAGGTATACTCTAGTGTTGAGGATATTGACCTCTTTACCGGGGGGCTCTGTGAGACGCCCCTACAAGGAGGTATCATCGGCCCCACATTCGGCTGCATCATAGGACTACAGTTCTCCTTCGCCAGAAAATGTGACAGATTCTGGTAAGCTTCAATTTTGACAGAATTTCTGATAGAGAATTTGTGCTCGATTTAAATGATAAAATCAGCATTATGCCCCTCGTAAGTTTTACACGATTTTACATGCTTATTTTTACTAAATTGTCCTGAAACTCCCAGTTATGGCCAGCTATGTGACCAAATATTTCAGTTATACAGAACATAGCGGTAATAATTTTACTGACACTGTGTAGAGATGCATGATACATAGATATGTAGAGATACATTTTTATGGGTCTAAGTATGTTAAGTAGTTTACTCTCCGGGTAACTAATGTATCCATTAAAGAGTGTTTGTGTCCTCCAGGTATGAGACTTCGAATCCCAACGTGGCCTTCACTGAGAAGCAGCTGAGTGAGGTCAGGCAGGTGACGATGGCGTCACTCATCTGCCAAAACTGTGATGTTGTCGAGCAGATCCAGAGAGGTGTCTTTGACATGCCACATGACTTCTTGTGAGTATCCGTACTGGAGGAGAGGAAGGCAAGAGATAGATTGGGAGAGGCTGAGGGAGGGATATTAAAGGAAGGAAGGAAGGAAGGAAGGAGTAATGGTTGGAAAGAAAGAAGCTAAAGGCAGGGAATTAGAAGTGGAAATTAGAGGAGCTAAGCGAAGGGAGGCAGTTTTATTTTTATTGATCTGCCCCCGAACCTCATGTTGATCGCAGCACCATGTTGATTTTCCTTTTTAAACTTTTCCAATTTAAACTTTTGTCCCAGGTTATCTAAATTTGATGTCATTGAGATATGCCTCTGTTGAGACTTTTGACCTTATTTAACACCTGCTGCTCTTGACCTTGAGACTTGACCTTGACTCCTTTATGAACTAATTTTACTTCAGAACTAATTTGAGTTTCATGTTAACGTACAGGAATCCTCGTGTGCCATGCGGAGCTGTGGCCAGAGTCAACCTGCAGGAGTGGCGAGATTCGAACACTTGCATCATTGGCAACCAGGCGGTGGGCGTGGGCGAGACCCGCACGCCCACGCCCTGCACCCTCTGCACCTGCACCACCTCAGGAGAGCAGTGCCAGACCCTCAAGGTCAATTGTTTTGAGCTGAGGTCTCGCTTTGGACTGGACGAAATTCTCCGAGACAATGTATGCCGGGCGCAGTGTGGGAACATCTTGGATCCTAACCGCCCATCACAAGCCACTGCCGCCCTGCCACCCACACCCCGCCCACCCTCTGTCAGTGTGTTCAATGAGGGGCTTACACCGCCCCCACCACCTCCCCCACCACAACCTCAGCCACCTGTACCCCCACGTGGAAGACCTATACCCCCCACCGGGCCAGTGTTCCGACCCCCACCACCTTCACTGCTGCAAAACAACCCCCTTAGATTCCCATTCCCAATTCCCCCATTCTTAAGGTCTCTCTTTAGCTAGAATAATGGAAAACTATTCTCTCCATGTTTCCCATTCTTCACCACTGTCTTTCTCTCCCTCACTGTCCATACGCTTCCCCTCCCTCCTTTCCTTAAACCGAAAACTGATGTAAAAATTCCAGTCTGATCTGAGAAATGCGCCGTTGTACTACAGAAATCTCGAGTCTGTCCCTTAGAGACCCCTGAGGTCCTGCTGCAGACCACCTTCGGCTTACTATTCTTAACCACAGGCGGCAACACTTCTGGATTCTTACCGTTCAATTTGCCACATGAACTTCAGATCTCGGTATTTCGTGGATTCGTTTCCATTTGTCAGCCTATTCCATGGATTACCGTTACACCTCGTAGTATTATTTTGCAGGATGCTTTTCCAGGTCTATTTATGGCTGCCCAGCCTATTCGACGAAATTATTTTTTAAATACTCTTCCCCATGGACTTCCATTCCAGGCCTTAACATCCTAAATATTGTAATGTTGTAGAATTACCGACAATTCTAAGTAAAAAATACAAGTGTAACTAATGCGACATTTTATTGTGGCGACGTTTCGCTCTCCAGGAGCTTTAAGCCGTTACTGCTGACAAAACACCTGGAGAGCGAAACGTTGCCACAATAAAATGTCAGATATAGTTGCATTTGTATCCTGTTAAGAACCTAAATATTTTTACAGCAGGCTTTACCCAGCAGATACCTAATAAAAGGCTTATACATCCTCCCATCTTGACTAGACCGACATTCTTGCCCTCAACGTGTATTACTACGAGTTCCGCTAACTTGTTAGTTCAAAGAAAATAATTTTGAAAGCCTGTTTCATAGGATTTTAATTTTATATACATTTTGGACGCGTCTGAACGCTTGGTTCACGACTATTGTAAACTTAGAAACGTGACCTGTAGAAACATCCTAGTTTCGAAATGCGATATTTTTAGAAACGTGAGACGCAATGATCGTTTTAACCAATATGAAATATAGGGAGAATCTGCTAAAAAAAATATATATGTATAATTGTTGTTGTGTATCTAAACTTGGTTATCTATAAAGTTTTTTTTACCTAACTGATCTGTGGAACAAGAGTCCCAGATCTCAAATGTTTTAAGATTTCTTCGTTCTTTCCTTCATTAGTTTGTGTACAAATTTACCAAAACATTGTGAGGTGGCTGGGCCATTGAGTTGCAATGTAGATATATTAGTATAATGTATATTATACTGCTATAATCTGTCTGTTATTAGCATCAAAAGCGTGACCCCTGAAAAACTAAGATCCATCCAAAATTGTCAACCTCTGTGGAAGCCAGCCTTCATAATTTAAAACTTCATTTTCCCGCTTTTTATTTTTGGACCAATGCTGTATTTTCTACCATCTCCTCTCATCCGTCGTTTATAGGCCTTTAATTTAATGTAAATACTTTTAAATGTGTATGTGTATATATATTATATGACGAACCTATGTTGGGTTGATGTGGCCTAGAAAAATGTGATTCAACTCTTCAGAACAGTCAACAGAGTATTTTAATACCTCCAACACAGTCATTTAGAGGATTAAACCCTTGAAAATAGTCATTAGAGGTATCCAACACCTATTTATATTTTGAATATAAGTTCTCACACCCTTATTTATAGAAAACAAGTGACGATGGTATAAAGGATTTAAACTGTCTTTATTAATTTGTTGGTCATTGATACAGTATACAAACCTTTATGTAAGACTAAGTATTGTTTCCTCTGACTTAAGTCACTGTTCCTTATTACTGCCAAGCTTCTTCAACGTGACTGTTGTTCCCTATTTATAATTTAGTTTCATTGCTTTCATTACTGTTATTTATTCTCAGCTGCCCACACTACTGTTTGAGTATTATTGGTAACTCGTTCACAAGGCTACGTGTAATGTATTTTTCATCTATCCCCTTTCCTTGCTTGTTGGTGCGCTTGCTTTAACAGTTAATTCGTGTAGTTTGGGCCTAAACAAATGTAGATTATAAAGTCAGTATTTAGTTCTATTAGTTATAAGTGAAGTTCAGATGACTATCATGTCCTCGTACACATTATTTACACTTAGTCTCTACCGAACCCAAGACTGAAATTTTATTAATTCCCTAAATCTCATTTAACTCTTCCATAATCTTTGGTATTACCCCATAAAAAATTCCCTATCCCTTACCTCTCCCCATCAATTAATTTAATCATCCCCTAAAATATATCCCTAAAAAATGTCACATCTCGCTTTTAAATATTTGTACCAGAAAATATTCATTTCTCAATCTCTCATACCTGTAGTCTTTCCTGGGTCCCTGTGCCGTTTCCTGGGTCCCTGTGCCTTTTCCTGGACCCTTGTGCCGTTTCCTGGGTCCCTATGAGCTCTTTCTCTGTTCGTACAATATTCATGGAGCTTCCAGGTCTCTTCCTGACCTAGAATCTTTTCTCCCCACTTTTCAGAAACTCTCCTGTTGTTCTCCCCTTTCTCATAGAATTTCCTCAGTCTGACATTTGTCTTAGAATATTCACTTTCTTAGGTTCCCTTTCTTTCCAACCAACTCCCTTTACCTACTACAATATCTCCTTCGCATTACAATTTTTTTCCCTCTTATTAGAAGCTTTCCTTCGCCTCTCCGAGTCTCTCCATACCCCTTAATAAAATCACTCATCGCCCTTACGCACGAACACTCCCATTAAGTCACCCCCTTAAATCGAACCCCCTTAGTCATCTTCATTCCCTTTCCCCTAACTGCCTAGGCCACCTTGTCCCAGCGTACGAGTTTATTGTCTGTGATTTTTGTTAGATATGATAATGATGTTGCCCCTTGGAATGGCTTTTAAGGATTTTAGCAATCTATTGCCAGTATTAATATTGTCACATGGTATGCAATAAATGTGTGAAATGTTTACAGTTTTTTTTCTATCCTATGGTGGGTGCTGCTTGACCTGGAATTGTGTTCTTGGGACTAATAATTGATTCCGGTTTTTTTTGGGCTGGGTTACTAGGGGGTCAACGTCAACACCGACCACCAGTCATAGGATGTCAGAGGAATACTTTTAAACTAAGAGTTTGGATAATGTTCAGAATTTGCGTGGTAATGTTAAGTTTCCTCTATTTGCGTTTTTTTTATCGTATGTTTGATTTGTATGTATATTTGTTTATCGAGGAGCCGTGGCAGTGCTGTCACAGCCTGATAACTGCTTACTTAGCAAGCGATAGACATGATTTAATTATTGGCAAGGTGATGGAGCCTCGCCCCTCCCTCCCCCAACAATGAGAAATCATCAGTTGACTGTTGGAGTCTGTCGAGCTGGTAGGTCGTCGTTCTCCCATGTACTGTGCAAGTCCGTACCCAGTCTCTCGTGCAGAGCATCACTTGTGGACATGAATACTCTGATTTCGTGTTTAGTGTGTTAGATCGCCATCACTCAGGTCAGCTTGGGTATTACCTTAGTGTGTCACCCACCGGGAAACAGGTGACTGTCTCAACGTTTGGCAAGTCGTGCTTTTTCCACGTTCTGGCTGCGACGATCTCGCACTTTCTCCAGACTTGTAAGTACTGTGAAAAATTATTATTATAGTTAATGTTTTTATGTGAGTAAATCACCTGCATGATATTTACAGGGTATTACCTGCAAGTAATTTGAGTGAGGTAAGTGCGACTTAGTCATAGTATGTCGCTGAACTGCAGCTCCTCCGACCGCCCACTTCACCACTCTCAAAAAGCTAGACCTGACATCAAATTAATAATTATAAATTAAAACCACCTACTCTGGTACATTAAAGTTGTGTGGACTGTATAGGATTAGGCTTGCTGGGGAGCACGCAATATAATTATTATACATAAATTATTAGTGTTATTAGAAAAGAACTTTGTATTACAACTTACCATTTAATTACTGTAGATGGATCACACCACATCTGCCTGACACCTAGACCCTACACTGGATAGCTAGTGATCTAAATGCAAAGACTATGGTGCACTTCCGTGCGAGTGATATTGCATTCCATATTTTCCGTCATATTCCCATAATTCTTGAGGTCCGGCAAATTTCCTGTCCCAGCTCTTCAGCAGGGGACATTAACACGGGTTCCTATTACAAATCCAGACCGAAACACCCAATTATGGACTCGATGACGCACATTAAATTCACTATAGTGTCCCCCTGCGTCCCTACTGGCTGTTAACCCCCCCCCCTCCTCTCGAAATTTCTCGAAGGGTCCAAACAGCATCATATTACACAATTATTATATTTATTCACATGTTCTACATTTAGGAAGTTATGTAAAAAATTTCCACAAGTCAAACCTGAAGTGAACATCACACTCTAAACGAGGCCTAACCAAAGATGTATAAATTTTGAAGTATGGCCTTAGGACTAATGTATATACTTCATGATATAAAGCCAATAATTCTGTTAGCTTTACTTCGAACACTTATGCATTGTTGTCTTGGCTTTAAATTTCCGCTAACAGGAACTTCTAAAAAAAAAATTCTCCTTCACTTTGACTTTAGATCTGCATTATTCAACTTCTGCCATTTCTCCGATCACAACACCTTATCCAGGTCATCCTGTAGTCTAGGAAATTGACTGCCTATTTTAGTGTCATCGACAAACTTATATCACTATTTATTCCCCTCGTCCACATCGTTCATATAGATCTTTAGGATCTTTAGAGCAATCTTGTGGAACTCGCTTTCGGGAATGACCTATATAAAACTGAGCAGAGAGCACCTGTGCATGTCAGTAAAATACTACTATAATGGTTATAATCCTAACCATAATTTATAGAGGTGGTCCGGTAAGCCAGCGAAAGTCCTCAGTCAGATGGCCAAAAGCCACCGCCTGCATTCTGTTGCCGTTCTTACTTTTTTTTTTATAATATATTTATTGCAGTGGAGTACCAAAGGATACAGGGAAACTGGGGAGGCTCCAAGTGTTACTCTGTTTTTCTGCTATCTGTTAACAGGAACCGAAATTGCGTTCCACTATTGGCTTTCCTATGTTTCATTGTAATCACTTGATCATCTTCCCGATGAGATATTTAACGAGATTGCGTTTCTTTGGCGCATTGATATTCCTTATTCTCGGCTTTGTTCGTGTTTCACCTTGTTACTGAAGCCCGAGTATATTTGGGCAAGTGGTACACGGTCTTCTCTTTATCTTTAACTTCTCTCTCCATTATTTATCCCTGACATTAGTCTTCTGATTTCTTCCTTACCTCCGCCCCTCCTTTTATTACGTGATTTTAATGATTATTTCCTCCAGGGGAGAGTCTCACTGTGACTAGTTAGAGGTTTTTCTCACTCTTTTTCTCTTGTGTTTTACATACTGGTACCCATGTTCGTTTAGATCCTCGCATAGACATATTTATATTCTCTATATAATGTTAGAATTGGGTCAGTGGTATCTTATCGTCTGCCCGAAATGCCCGGGCATGATAGTGGCTTTCTTTGTACCTAACACATCAAAAATGTAATTACACATTGTATTGTAACCTTTGCAAAGAAATAAATCTGTTTTTGTCTTTGACAGCAGCCATTTCCCTTTTCATAATCCTTATTACGCACAGCTGGCCTCTTCATCCCTCCCATTGGGAGTTTGAAAGCGCAGATTGGGCACTTTATTCACGCCATACATCTCTGTTCCCCATCCTACGTCCTCTTCAGACGAGTTGTTACGACTATATCCTCTCATTTCTTACTGTAGCTAATTTATACTATATATGATAATTATACTTGTGTGTACCTATGCCTAAATAAACTTTCTTCGCATCCCCCAAATCTCGGAGAGGCATTATTGGAAATGTGTATCCTGATGGCCTCCAGAGTATTATGCTGTGCGACTGAGATGCGCTGCGTGGCGCTGTTACCATTACAGCAGATCCACCAACTGGTTCCTGGCTCTTGAAGCAGTCGAGGGCGTTTACCCGTCGTATTAGACGCATAGCGAAACTTTCACGTTGGCGAACTTATTGTCTATTGTTAATTCCACTACTTGTGTGTGCGGTGTCTGGAATGAGGGACGTGCGTTGACTAGCAAGTACTGTCCAGACCCAGTATGGTTGTTGCTAGCATTGCAGACTGTTGAGGCTGTCCAGCATTTGAATACTCGCCTATATGTTACATTTCTTGTTTTACTAATTCCCTAGACCGATGACCAAAGTAATTTTGTTTGGGATGTAACCATGAGATTACTTGTCTACACTAGGCCTTGTTATGGAAGCAAAGGCATGAGAGAGACTCCGGAATCTAATTCGTTTTAGAGCGAGTTTCTGCTGTTGCAGAGTCACCATTTTAGTGCCTCGTTAAGAGCATTTAGTTAAAAATAGTTGTTTTGGTGTATGCTCTTTGTTACAATGTAATTTTCATTGTATGAGTTTTTTTTAACGTTTCTCTTCCCCATCACAGATACTTCTTCCATTGATGAGTTATTACACTTATTAGGGAAAAAAATATTATGCTGGAAGAATATACAAATAACTCTCAGTTTAGTTTGATATCTTTATTATGCACCCCATACCCATCCTGTGGGCGGTAACCCATCCTGTGGGCGGTAACCCATCCTGTGGGCGGTAACCCATCCTGTGGGCGGTAACCCATCCTGTGGGCGGTAACCCATCCTGTGGGCGGTAACCCATCCTGTGGGCGGTAACCCATCCTGTGGGCGGTAACTCTCACCTCGAGGAAACTTAAGACGACGTTTCGGTCTATCTTGTACCATTGACAAGTCGGTGTGACTTGTCAATGCTGGTTATTTGTTACATTTATTTGTTGCACCTCCTTTTTAGGCAGCTAGTCACTATCCCACGAACCATAAGGAAGCCTTTTCGTTAATTTGCATACCCTGGTGGTCGCCAGATCGTATTAGTGCCATGGTAACTGGTATCCATATATGTAGTACTACTGCCCATTATATGCATTGCAGACAAGCAAGAGCACATCACCAATGTGCTTGTTAATATGCTTATGCTTCAACTTTAAACGTAACCATTTGAGTGCAGCATCAAGAACTTGATGATGCAAATTGTGCCCCAGCTGCATCAGGTTCTTGATGCTGTTGGTGCACAATTAGCGGATCCATTATTATAATCATGGGAGAGTATTAAACCCCTAGGGTTATACAGCGCTTGTGGGGGGGGATGGAAGGCATTCAGGCTCAATTCAGGGAACTGGAGAACATATCCAATTCCCTAGATCAAGAGCCCTTCACCAGCGTCAAGGGACCTCCCTTGAGGGGATTAACGGATCCAGTGTCATTAGAAAATGGAATATCACTTTGTATGGGTCTCCTGTAAGCCAAGCCTGTCCTGGGAATTTACTGCAGTAGATGAGCTGGGCAATATTCCATTTCCTGTACCTCAGCCTGCAATAGCATTTAATCTTCATTCGATCTACTGTATTATTCTCTCTGGTCATGTTTGCAGGGGAAGTCTGCAAATGTGTAACAAAACACCATGCAGTAACAGCCTGGTTGATCAGACCCTGATCCACCACGAGGCCTGGTCTCAGACTGAGCCGCGGGGGCGTTGACCCCCGAAACCCCCTCCAGGTAAACCAAGAATGTTGGGTTGTCATCCCTCCCACTATAGACCCACAGCACTTAGATTCATTTGCAAATTGATGGAACGTGTAAAATTCAAAGACAATGTTGGGATGACCCAGTCAAGACTTGAGGGGTTGTCGAGGTGGTTTGAGCATGTAGAGAAGATGGACGGGGTTAGGTTGACGAAGAGGGTGCACAAGTCTGGCGTATAAGGTATGAGGGGAAGGGGGTCATCTCAGGAATGGCTGGAGGGGAGTACAAGAAGCTTCGAATTTTAGGGGTTTTAACATCCATCAGGCTTGTGTGATTATTATTATTATTATTATTATAATCAAATAGAAGCGCTAAACCACAGGGGTTATACAGCCAGGCTTGTGTGAGCATGCTAAAATAGGAGTGAATGGAGAGAAGTGGTTTTTAATGGACTGCTGTTGGAGAGTGAGCATGGTAACCCTATGAAGGGATTTAAGTAATACGGTTAGGTGGACTAGTCCTGGAGGTGGGAAGGGCAGTGCCTGCACTCTGAAGGAGGGGTGATGTCGCAGTCAGAGGGGTAATCTAATAGTAATGTCAGCAAACTTTGGAAAGACTGCAAGTGAATGTATTTTCTTTGGGTCACTGCCATGGTGGAAGATGGCCATTGTTTAAAAAAAAAAAAGTTTCCAGGAGACCCACGGCTGTGCATTTCCATATCAGTTTGGATACAGAAGAGGCTGTTTTCCTAATGATCTTTTACTTCGGCTCCATACATACCTACATAAATTCATGAAGGTCACTGCAGTGGTAGTGCTTTTCATCTTTTTAAAAACTTCTGACATGGTGATATCACATCTTTTTCCCAGGTTGATTCTTTTGACATGCAAAATGAACTCCCTCTTTTTTTTTCGTATTCTTCATAATATCAATAACACCTTTTCACAATGTTCAAATACTTTATTCCAAAAGTGTTCTGAGTATAACCTTGTTTAAGTAGTAATGAAAATTACTAGTTACTAGTTGACTGGTAATTTCTAGTATTAGTTATCAGCTAGCAATGGAAATTCAATCCTCTTTATATGAGAATGATTTTGGCATTGTTTGAGGTGGCACAAACATTTATAATTATAATAAAGCTCTGAACTCGCAAGGGTCATATAGCGCTGTAGGTGGGAATGTGCTAAAGAAGAAATTTGCGAGTTTGGATTTGAGTGGGTCTTGCACATGGGTAAATTGAAATTTCAGAGCTTATTGCTTGGGTAGCATTTTAAATTGGGTTTGGCAAATATCCTGTTAGTGGGATGGATTGTGAAGGACATGCCTAGTATGGGCCAACAGGCCTGCTGCAGTGTTCCACCTTTCTTATGTTTTTAGGAGTGTGCGAGCAGCATTGCTTGCAAGGGTACTGGGGAAGTGCTAAAGGGAAAATATAATCCAAGTTGGCATAATAAGTGTTTCTGACAGTCAAGAGGCACAAACATTTATGAAGTATATCTGACATCTTAGAGTACAATTGACTATACCCCCAGCTGCCCTATTTTGCACTGCTTTAAAGTTCTCAGTATTCAAGACAAACTCATATTCAGGTTGCACCCTGCCAGTCATAGTTTACTACTCCCCCTTCCCTCCCTTTGTGGTGTCTGTGCTGAACTGGCAAACTGTTAGATTTCTTTCTTGGTCATGGAAATTGAATGTCACAGCTCTGAAAATTGTGTTTCATTTAATGGGAAAGAAAGGAATCTGAAGGGTTAGTTTAATCTTCATTCAGCCTTTGTTCTATCATATTACATTCATGGGAGGGAGTGCTAAACCCACAGGGGTCATACAGTGGCTGGTGAAATGGAAGATATTCAGACTTGATTCAAGGAATTGGAACACAGATCCAAATTCTTAAATCAGAAGCACCCTGATCAGCATAAAGGAAGCATCCTGAAAGGTTATATCATAACTTGGTTTCCTCAAAGGACTTTTGACTCAGAAATTGAAGTGGTCCTCCCTTTGGATCAAATCTGACTGCCTCCCTTCTTTTTTCCCCATGCATAAAATAAGCTGATTTTTCTGGATCATGTTCCTTCATTACAAGTTTGTTTGAGATACTCGTGCAAGTTATCTCGATGGCATTCATGAGGGAAAGGATGAGTGCTTAACCTATAGGTGTAATACAGCACATGGAAGAGGTCAGGTTAAATTCCCTGGATCAAGAGCTCATCACTGGTATCAAGGAACTTTTCTTGTCTCAATACAAAAGTCAGAGGGGAATAAAAACTATTATTTTTGTAAAAACTTTCTCTTGAGTAATCTTGGAATAACAGAACTAACAGATAAAAATACTGTAGTTACAATTTTGCAATAATTTCTTCTGCAAACTCCACTATAAAAAGAAAAACTTTGAGGAACTAGCAAACTAAACAGCATTTGGATTCAAATGCCATTACAATTTCATTTTAGAGGTCTGGCTTTCCTAACCACACTCCAGTTGCTATTGGCAAACTGCCACATTATCTAAATCATTGCTTCTTGTACACTATTTAGCCTAAACTTTGCTTTCTTCCTCTCCGACCGCTTCCCCTCCCCAAAAAAAAAAAAAAATGCATATCAAACATCAGAACACAGTTACGAAGCTTGAGATTCTCAAATTTTGTTTTGCTCTAGTGATCCTTTGCACTTTAGTTCTCGTTTTGTAATCTCACACGTGCAAATCTCAAACTCTTCAATAAGTTACATTCACACCTGTCCTACTACATGGTACTTCCATTATCATAGCCAATAAATGTGTAATTTATTTGACTGTTGTAATAGTTCTATCTATAAAATACATCCTGATTCATACATTTTTGAGGCAACAAGTCTCTAAATAAAAATATAATGACATAACTGATATGCCAAGTGTCTGTCATTTAACAGCACTAATTTTACCAAGTACATACAGTAAAGAGCAATAACTAAACTTTTAATCACAATCAACATTAAGAATATTAAAAAGTATTAGCAACAAACAAAAAGATAAGGATGCTTTAAACATGTGAATAGTCGCATATTTACCTGAAGACTTAACAGCCCCTGTATTATGCTGTATTCATAGGGAATTGCTAAATATATAAGGGTCTTAGTGTCTGGGGATTAAGAGGCAATCAGGTTTGAGCTGGTGAAGGGAAGGGTAGCTCCAATACCTTGGATATAGGCACTCTTGAAATGAATAGCATCAGCAACAAAAATGATTTTTTTTTTTATTATATTATTAACACATCGGCCGATTCCCACCAAGGCAGGGTGGCCCAAAAAAGAAAAACTTTCATCATCATTCACTCCATCACTGTCTTGCCAGAGGGGTGCTTTACACTACAGTTATAAAACCATTATTATTCTAGGCTTTGCTCACTTAGCATATTAAAAGTAAATACTGGTCAAATGATTGTTTAAGCTATTATTGTAATCAAAACTGAGCACTAAACCCACAAGGGAATATAAGCTAAAAAGTTACCAACTTTAATTTTGATCTTTATAAAACAAGTAAACTCTTAATAAACTCAAATTAGTTATTTTACTATTATACCAAAAACAAAAATGGAAGAAAAAAGGGCAGTTGACACCATGGATAGAAAGAAAGATGGTATGTACAGTAATGTGATGAATATATAGTACTACCATTCATACAATAACATCATTTGTATACTATACATAAAATGTTCATGAACTAATATCTGTAAGATAACATTATTCATACAATATTTGTGCACCAACATTCTTAAATTATTCATACATCAACAAATTTTATAAACATTAATAATCTGCCATCATTTATTCTTCAGGACACTACAAATCTGCAGAGAATAACTTTGCATAAAAAGGGAAGGGTATGGTATAGTACAGGTGTAGCCAAGCTATGGCTCATGAGCCACATAGGACTTGTTTATTCATTATTATTATTATTATAATCAAAAGAAACGCTAAACCATAGGGGTCATACAGCGCTGCACTTGTTTATTCAATGCAGTTCTAATACAGTCCAGAACAGGAAATAAACCTGGACATTGTCTCATAAGCCATACTGAACGAGAGAGAGCGCTGCACCAAGCCAGGGCCTGGCCACATTGGATAGTATGTATTTCATCTCTAGCTGGTAGGTACCAGTATTTACTTTTAACCCTTTGACTGTTTCGGTCGTATATATACGTCTTACGAGCCAGTGTTTCGGACGTATATATACTCACAAATTCTAGCGGCCTCAAATCAAATGGGAGAAAGCTGGTAGGCCCACATATGAGAGAATCCTGAAGCACGCAGTGCATAGAGAAAAAAAAACTCCGACCATGTTTTTGGATTAAAACGCCGACTTTGAGGTGTATTTTCGTATAGTATTTATGGTTGTATTCTCTTTTTCGTGGTCTCATTGGATAGAATGGAAAACATATTACAGGAATAGAGATGATTTTGATTAGTTTCATGATGAAAACTATCTTGAAATTTAGCTCAAACTAGCGGAAATGTTCGATTTTTGCCAATGTTCAAGAGTAAACAAATCATACCACGCGTCCAATACACATCAACTGGCGAGTCTAATATTCTTTTACAAGTGCACAGATATTATTTATACCATTTTTACAATAATGCAATAGTCTGCATAACAATAAATCTTCTATTTTTTGTGTGAATAAAAAAATCAAAATAGAAAGCAACAGTAATATAAGAGGGGCCTAAAGACGTGACTATTGAACAGATAACATCTCATTTTAGTGCCAGGAATGTCTGCATTGTTTATTCTGGACCCTATTTTGAAATTGACATCTTTTTTATTTTGCATGAAATTGGCAAAATTGCCAATTTCTGACCACTTTATTGGGTAGTTGAAATCGGTAAATTGGTAGTTTCTTGTACTCAATCGATAGAACAAATGGAGTTCTAAAGAAATTACTATGAGTTTGGTCGACTGTAACAATGGAATTGGCCGAAAATAAGGCTCAAAGTCGGCGAAATCGCCGATGCGTATACGTATATCGCTGACATCACTAACTTTGCGAGAGCGTAAGTTCGTAAGTTTTCCATCAAATTTCGTACTTTTGGTGTCATTACCATCGGGAAAAGATTCTCTATCATTTCATAAGAAAAAAAATTTTTTTTTTTCCAAAATTTTGCGACATAGAATGACAGTTTCAGAATGGGGCCTCCGACAGTCAAAGGGTTAATATGCTAAAGTGAGCAAAGCCTAGAATTATAAATGAATTTCCTTTATGGAAGAAGATAACCTTAATGCTTGTGAAGAGCTCTTAATCCAAAAAATCTGAGTTTTCCTCCTTTTGGATTAAATCTGATTAGTTCCCACTCCCCAGATGCTGTACGACCCTGATGGGCACTTCTGGCAAGACTGCTAAGTCGTCGTCGTCTTTCAACACGTCGGCTGTTTCCCACCGAAGCGGGGTGGCCCAAAAGAAAAAACGAAAGTTTCTCCTTTTACATTTAGTAATATATACAGGAGAAGGGGTTACTAGCCCCTCGCTCCCGGCATTTTAGTCGCCTCTTACGACACGCATGGCTTACGGAGGAAGAATTCTGTTCCACTTCCCCATGGCGAAAGACCACTAAGTAATAAGCAATAATAAATATTTGGCCATTTCCTACTAAGAAGGGTTAAGTGTTACATCCAAATGGACTCTGATTAGTTCTTTTCATTTATATAACTGCAAAATCTTGGTGTCGAAAAAAAAAGTACATGTACAATTTACAACTAACTCATAATTTTGAAAGGAAACTTATGTTTTAGTGTGTCTTGAACTTAAGTCCATTCTGGACCATTATAATTTTTATAATCATAACTAAGTGCTAAAAGAATGGATCTAATTATTTTTTTTTTTTTTTTTTTATTAACACATCGGCCGATTCCCACCAAGGCAGGGTGGCCCGAAAAAGAAAAACTTTCATCATCATTCACTCCATCACTGTCTTGCCAGAAGGGTGCTTTACACTACAGTTATAAAACTGCAACATTTACACCCCTCCTTCAGAGTGCCGGCACTGTACTTCCCATCTCCAGAACTCAAGTCCGGCCTGCCGGTTTCCCTGAATCCCTTCATAAATGTTACTTTGCTCACACTCCAACAGCACGTCAAGTATTAAAAACCATATGCCTCCATTCACTCCTATCAAATACGCTCACACATGCTTGCTGGAAATCCAAGCCCCTCGCACACAAAACTTCCTTTACCCCCTCCCTCCAACCTTTCCTAGGCCGACCCCTACCCCGCCTTCCCTCCACTACAGATTTATACACTCTCGAAGTCACTCTGTCTCGTTCCATTCTCTCTACATGTCCAAACCACCTCAACAACCCTCCTCAGCTCTCTGGACAATCGTTTTGGTAATCCTGCACCTCCTCCTAATTTCCAAACTCCGAATTCTCTGCATTATATTCACACCACACATTGACCTCAGACATGACATCTCCACTGCCTCCAGCCTTCTCCTCGTTGCAACATTCATCACCCATGCTTCACACCCATATAAGAGCGTTGGTATAACTATACTCTCATACATTCCCTCTTTACTTCCATGGACAAGGTTCTTTGTCTCCACAGACTCCGAAGTGCTCCACTCACCCTTTTTCCCTCATCAATTCTATGATTCACCTCATCCTTCATAGACCCATCCGCCGACATGTCCACTCCCAAATATCTGAATACATTCACCACCTCCATACTCTCTCCCTCCAATCTGATATCCAATCTTTCGTCACCTATTCTTTTTGTTATTCTCATCACCTTACTCTTTCCTATATTCACTTTCAATTTTCTTCTTTTACACACCCTACCAAATTCATCCACCAACCTGCAGAGGTTGGTGGATGAATTTGGTAGGGTGATCTAATTATTATTACAATCAAAACTAAGCAGGATGAACCTAAATGTCCTCGAAATTTTCCTCTCCAAAATGTGAGTTAGCTGTTTTTCTTT
This sequence comes from Cherax destructor, assembly GCA_009830355.1. NCBI lineage: Eukaryota > Metazoa > Arthropoda > Malacostraca > Decapoda > Parastacidae > Cherax > Cherax destructor. Next base: position 25,473 of record WNWK01003157.1, read on the forward strand.
TAGCTGAAATTCTCTACAGTTCTAATTAGAACCAATTGGCAAAACTTGTCTGGTACGTGTATTTTTTAGAAAATCAAATATGAAATTGTCATGCACTTGAAAAATATGTGCATTATAATCACATTGGCCCCACACCACTCACATTGCTGTCCCAGCACTACATGACAAAGGGTGATGAGAGTGGTGGAAATGTGAAATGACATGAAATAATTGAATGAAGCACTAAACCCAAAAGAGTCATACTGCTGCAAGTAAAAAAGGAGAAATGTGCAGAGTAGGGAGTGAAAGGGAGGAAATAAATGGAAAAGTGAGCTCATGTTAAACAGGAAAGTCAGTTATGATAAAGCATTTAGTTAAGAAACCAAGTACAATATAATACAGTATATATGGGTTTGAACCACATCATGGAAAGCAAGAATACTGTACCACTTGTGGCTCTTCTTTTGTGCTTCTCGCTACAGTGCCACTGTGCAGAGTCAAAGTTTAATGCCTTGAATAACAGAATATTTAAAATTCCAGCAAAAGATGGCCTTACTTAATTTGAAGATGCAACAGTCAACAAATGCAAAAAATAATTATGAAGTAAAATAATTCTTCTCTACAACTGGCAATAAAAAATGAAAGTTACAAAGCATCAACAGGTAGCACACTTTCATCTTAAATTAATCGAAAGACTGATTCAGTTGCAAAATCAACTCCTACACATGGCAAGCTCCACTTTCAAGTAGATGACAACAAACTTTATTGCACTTTTTTTTTTAATTAACATGAGATTTCCTATACAAGAAATATTTATGACCAACAAGGTCATTAAATTTCCAATGTTGCATAGAACATCATGTACAGCCATAAAGCTAGTGTACAAACTTTCATACAGATATATGTATAATAACACAAGTCAATCAATTCACATACTATGTACGAGTATTTACCTGTTTGCCATATTATAAAAATTGATGAACTGTATTACAGGTAGCAGTATTAAATGTTTACATAATGAAATTTACTCATAGGCTTACGTGTGTTGAGAATATTACCTATATTTCCTGACTTGCAAACCGAGTTTTATACCTAAAGGACCCCAATAGAAATAAGTCACTGACTTTTTTGGGTTATCCTAAGTTAATTCACAAAATCGTAATGACACGATTGCAAACAAACTATATCACAGGCAGGGATTGAACCCGCGGTCAGTGTCATAAAACTCCAGACCGATGCCCGTGGTATGGTTTGTTTGCAATCATGTCATTACAATTTCGTGAGTCATGATGATGGCTTTGAGGGGACTTGAGCTAGAGTTCGTCACAGCCACAAATTCCGTTTCATTCCATTACCCAAGTTCTGCATTGCCCATACAGGTTTAGTTACCTCATGAAAATATTAGTTATACTTTTAGAATGAACTAAACCCATAAAAGGAGAATTGTGATGAGGACAAGGTGTGGGATGAAGAAATATAGGGAAAAATATCCAAGAAATGCCATAGAAAGAATTTGAAAACAAAATCACAGGAATAAAATACAGGTAATGTAATGCCAGAGGGCAAAATGCAAACTAATACGGGTTAAACACAAGGAAATGGTCAAAATAACAAAATGCAACTTGATCAGTATGCCACATGGACAAAGTAACAAATAATAAAATGTCAAACAAAATATAAGACAGAAAATAATTATACAACTGTAGACTGTTGTACTTGATAGGAAGGAAAAGGTGAAGCAAGAAAGAGGAAGGAGAAAGGGTAGTGGAGAGCATGGGAAAGTGAGCAAGCTCTCCTCTTACTCCTCACTATCACAAGCTGCTCTCTCTCTTACTCCTCACTATCACAAGCTGCTCTCTCTCTCTTACTCCTCACTATCACAAGCAGCTCTCTCTCTCTCTTACTCCTCACTATCACTGATACTCATTATTTAAGAATTTACTTTAAATGGTTCCAACACGTATCCTGTCATGTGTACTTGCTACTTACAGAACAAGTTTGAGTATCTCTTGTGTACACCTATCTTAAAATTCCAATTCTTTTAGTTAAGTTTCAAGTGGAAATACATCATACACAATTTTACAGAATAACTGTTGTTTTTAAGGCATTATCAATCAAGTTCAAAAATAAATTTCAAAAGGTGCAAACAATTAGCTTGATAAATTATATCAACATTCTGATTTGCCAACTTATGGACAATAATCATGATACTTTTTTCTTAAGAAAAAAAAAACTGCTGTCTTATAAAAGAAGGTAATTTGTGAACTAAGCTGCTGATTGTAAATGTTAAAAAAATTAAATTTACAACCAGTTATATATACACCTTATAATTATTATTATTCTGAATCTGAACTGGAAAATTAAATACTATTGTACAGCATATATACAGTGTCAGAAAGTAACATATTCAAGTACGTATATATGACATTATCTCGAGGCAGAGACCAACAGCTTCTTCAAAGATGCAATTATTTTTCATACAAATGCTGATTTTTTACATAGCTGTAATTTAGTGCTACAGCTATATGCCAGATTACCGAGTAGTATCTATGAAAACTCTCAAGAGTATTACATGTAAAACATATCTTACCATTGTGTACTGTATTTTGGTCAGTAATCATCTATTTGTTCCCTAACTACTGTCACTGAAATTTAATTATTTTTTAAAAGAACTAATAAATGCTATGAATACTTATCTATTCTAAAGTTGCCAAGCACAAATGTGATTTCAATAATTTTCTCTGGTTAAAAAGGTCATCTCGCTGCATGACTTGTGATTTTAGAGCTTAGTTTTGACTGTAATAATAATAATAATAATAATAATATAAGTCATCTGCTGGCAGAAGCAAATTCATTGAACACAATTCAAGAAAATGGAAATTACTACAAACTCAACAAACATTTATTACATTTCCACATTTCTATCTGAATTAATGCACTTTTCAAAAATACTCTGCATAAGAATTATATACATAATCTCGTTTCAATAAAAGGTACACATCCTTGGTAAGCAAAATAACCATTAGCCTAAGTAACAAATTATATTACAAAGTACATACTTGAAAGATTTCACAAACATACTATCTATAACCCCTTATTAGTTTCATTTATACAAACTAATTTTCGGCTTAAATTTATCAGTATATTTTCTTAGGGTACATTGAGGATCTTAGAGAAAACAAAATTAACAATTATTAACAGCAATATAGAAACTATAAAATCATGACAGAAGAAATTTGGCTCACTGAGTGCATCACAAAGGACTTTTACCTCATAACATCCATATATTTCAGTTAAACAACTCTTATTTACCTCTTACCACAAGTATAAACACCTATTCATAATCCACAACTAAATTCAGACCAATTGCAGTATAACATTCCTACTTAGAACAATATTTTATGTTGCCCTGTAAGCAAAACATTTAAATTTCAATCCAATATATAATCACAATGATTTTTGTATCTGTAATTTTCCCAAGATCTTTGCCTCCTTCAACATACGACTATATATTCAAATTTCTAGGTCTATTAAGTAATGGCAATAGGGAAACTGGATCACGCCCTTCTAAATGTGCCACAGGCTATGTAGCCTGTGGGTTGCTAACAGCAACAGCTTAATTGACCAGGCAATCATCAATGGAGACTGGCATTGGCACAGACTTAGAGTTGAATTCTAGAAGCTGGTCACAGGTATGTCTCACTAGGCAAAGACAGTGACTGTGTGAATGATGGTGAAAGTGTTAATTTTTGGGTCACCCTGCCTTGGTGGGAGACAGTGATTATGTGTGAATGATGGTGAAAGTGTTTCTTTTTGGGTCACCCTGCCTCGGTGGGAGACGGCCAACACGTTAAAAAAAATTAAAGTTGCTCAAAAATCAGGGAAATGTAGCACACATTAGTGTTATAGCTCAATAAAGCAAAAATTAATACTAAATGGCATTTCATAAAGCTGTAAGGAAAGCAGATTCAAAAGGATAAACCTACGCAATTGGCTCTCTGCAGAAAACAAGTACGCATGGGGGCATACACATATGTGCACCATGCTGGTTCTCTTGACATAATTTGATTCTAGGGAATAAAAACTACACTTTTCCCCAGTTTTATATGGATTTGCTTATATGCAGCAACCCTATTTTATCAGGAGCTGTCTATAAAGAAAAAAATTCACCTGTGATAGAAGAGGGTACCTATGAGATTTTTGCACTTGAGTGACCACCCAAGCCCAGCACCACAAATTTTTAAAAGCTGAATGCCTCTTAAAATTTCACTCTAAATTGGTTTAAATTGACATTCACAAGAAATACTTTTCAGTAAGAAAACAAATTTAGGTGTGGTAAATTCAATTAGAACATTCTGAATGAAATCCTATGGTTACAATTAGTCAAGTTAAAAATGAAACTCAAAATTCATTTACTTTTTTGTATATGCCCATTTGGTGAATGTCTGGTATTTTTTTTTTTAAATAAGTCAAGAAATGTAGATTGTTTTTCCCAATTTTGTATCATATAAGGACTATGACTGAATCTTGGATTTTATTTTTTCTTGGCTACTTTGGACCAAATTTTATTTTTCTATTGGCTGTCTGGAGTGATATCTAAACTGTCATGTCTGGGCACCTCTGCAAAGACAGTGATTATGTGTGAATGATGGTGAAAGAGTTTTTCTTTTTTGGGTTACCCTGCCTCAGTGGGAGACGTCTGTCGTGTTAGAAAAGACTATTCGGTGCATGTTTGGCAAGCTCATATATTTTTAGTAAACATTTGTCAAGAAATGGAAATTGTAAAGTCTGAGAACGAATCCACATTGTACATGTCATAATGGGTTCACTTTGTGCCATCAGCCTGGAACACATCTGTCACAAAAGTGAGACACGACTGTACAACATTAATAACCAAAACAGAAATGAACAAGATGCGATTTTAATTCTGAAAAATAACAAGATTAATAAAAGCTCAGATAATGGTCAGGAGACTAAAGATGGAAAAAAATATGTCAATAGCTTGACTAGGGAAAATATTTTGTAGATGAAATGTGAACACAAAATGTATGGTTAAATTGGCTGGTCAATAAATGCCACATTCATAACATACACCCTTAGTATTAATCTTAACAAAAAATGGAAAACTAACTATATCTTTCACAAAATTCTGCCATTACTAAGTGGTTTCTGAAAATCCTGGGTCATCCCACACTATCACGACTTCTTAACAACATATGGAGACCCTTGTGGCTTTAGTGCTTAGTTATGATTGTAATAATAATAATCTTAAACTGTGGAGAAAAAACAGTTAACTGTATTGTAATCGCTATGGCTCTGAGAGAATCGATGACTTGTCACCATCTTAATTAAATTTGACTTGTGATACCTGTTCCAGAATGACAGACATGAAGAATTTCATCATAAACCAGCACAAATATATAGTATTTCTGAAGTCTTATTATACTGATCATGTTAAATATCAACACTAGTAATACACATGTAACAGTGTCACAACAAGCTTCCATTAGCAAATATTACCAATGACTTGGTCAATTCTGAAATGCTCATTTCTATAACAGACAACAGATCTACAATATTACTGTACTATGATACTGACACATCAGCCAACTAAATGGCATATAGCAACTGGAGTGCAGTGTTTGTAAAGTGTTAAAATAACTTGACAATGACAATCAATTTAACAAGTTAGTCCGAGCATACTGATTCCGTCATTAATAACTAATTATTTAAGTCTGTTCACTTTGAGCAATCAAGTCAAATGGAACAATTGTGTATGAATTTTATGCTTTAATGCAGTCATATGTTGCTTGAATTAACATTTTAAGTGCTAAAATTTCTACTGGCACAATGCATTCTGAAACCATGCTTCTATTATACAGACCAAGTGTACCCAACAATAAAATTACCTTAGAGTATGTACAGTGTGCCACTTGCTAGTATTGCTCAGTGAATGTATCGCACAACTTAAATGCACCACACGAGTACGACTCTCCAGACTGCATTGGAGGTGCTGAGAAATCTGCATCCAAAGTTAGGCCAAATGCAGTTTCTTTCACATAGCTGCAGCACTGAAAAAAATATTAGTAAAACCGATACTAACACACATTCTTAAGCATCATTCATGACATAGACATAAACTGATTTAATGTGTCGGTAACCCGTAGAGGTTCTGTGAGTTCATTAAAGGGTGACGTTTGTGTTTCCTGGGCTTCATCTCGTAGAAGTTTCCAATATGCCAAAATGTTCTGGTACTTGATGCACTTCTCTACATTTCCCTCAATGCTGTACACACGTAGTAAGCCCCGATAGTCGTACTCAAGACCAGAGTAGCCTTCTCCAAAGAGCTTCTTGCCTGTTGATGGTTAGAACATAAGAAAGTATTCATAATTATCAACATTAATTTATGATTACAGTGGTATCCCGAGTTTCGAACTGCTCCCACCTCGACCAATTATGTAAGTGTATTATTGTAAGTGCTTCTGTAAGTGTATTTTTGGGGATCTGAAACGGACTAATCTAATTTACATTATTCCTTATGGGAACAAATTTGTTTGGTAACGGCACTTGAACAGTCTTCTGGAATGAAGAAAGTTTGAAACTCGGGGTACCACTGTACAGTGGTACCTCGAGTTACGATGGTCCCCAAAATCGCCCTTTTATGTAAGTTTATTTTTTTAAATGCTTTTGTAAGTATATTTTGGGGGTGTAAAAGGACTAGTCTATTTTACATTATTCCTTATGGGGATAAATTCGTTTGGTAGTGGCACTTGAACAGCATTCTCGAACGAAAAAATATCGTAACTCGAGGTACCACTGTATATGGAAAAATCATGGTAAACTTTAATAAACTCAAAAGCAATGTCTTCAAAGAATAAAAAGGCACAATACCATGACTAACAATACACAAATGACCCTTACGTAGAAGAAAGAAACTTATAATGATGTTTCAGTCCGACTTATACCATTAACTAGATACACACTAACACACGAAGGTAAGGGTATCAGTACATATACTGGCTCCCAAAACCTCGTCATATGTTTCTTTCTCCTATGTGCGGGCTAATGAATAATGCTTATTTAGTCTTTTGAGTCCTAGTTCATTCAAGTATTTTCTTTTTAATTAATACATCGGCCATTTCCCACCAAGGCAGGGTGGCCCAAAAAAGAAAATCTTTCATTATCATTCACTCCATCACTGTCTTGCCAGAGGCGCGCTTACACTACAGTTATAAAACCAACATTAACACCCCTCCTTCAGAGTGCCGGCACTGTACTTCCCATCTCCAGAAATAAAGTCCGGCCTGCCGGTTTCCCTGAATTCCTTCATGTTACCTTCCTTACACTCCAACAACACATCAAGTCCTAAAAACCATTTGTCTCCATTTGCTCCTATCTAACACGCTCACGCACGCTTGCTGGAAATCCAAGCCCCTCGCACACAAAACCTCCTTTACCCCTTCCCTCCAACCTTTCCTAGGCTGACCCCTACCCCACCTTCTCTCCACTACAGATTTATACACTCTCGAAGTCATTCTATTTCATTCCATCCTCTCTACAAGTCCAAACCATCTCAATAACCCCTCCTCAGCCCTCTGGATAATAGTTTTGGTAATCCCGCACCTCCTCCTAATCTCCAAACTACGGATTCTCTGCATTTTATTCACACTACACATTGCCCTCAGACATGACATCTCCACTGCCTCCAGCCTTCTCCATGTTGCAACATTCACCACCCATGCTTCACACCCATATAAGAGCATTGGTATAACTATACTCTCATACATATTCCTCTTTGCTTTCATAGATATAGGTCTTTGTCTCCACAGACTCCTCAGTGCACCACTCACCTTTTTTCCTCATCAATTCTATGATTCAACTCATCTTTCACAGACCCATCTGCTGACACGTCCACTCCCAAATATCTGAATACATTCACCTCCTCCATACTCTCTCCCTCCAATCTGATATCCAATTTTCTGTTACCTAATTTTTTTTGTTATCCTCATCACCTTACTCTTTCCTATATTCACTTTTAATTTCCTTCTTTTACATACCCTACCAAACTCATCCACCAACCTCTGCAACTTCTCTTCAGAATCTCCCAAAAGCACAGTGTCATCAGCAAAGAGCAACTGTGACAACTCCCACTTTGTGTTAGATTCTTTATCTATAATTATAGAACCAAAATACTGTTACTGTTCTTATTTAGTATTTATGCCAGTATGTTTGCTTTTACTATTGAATGCAGTCAACTAATATTGTACATGTTATTTTTATAATATACTTTTGTCTTGCTGATAAAAATATTCATATCACAAAATGTTTTGAAAGGAATTATTACTCCTTGCATTTTTTGTGCTGTCAAATATTTTACAAAGACCTGTATAAAAAGGAAGATACTGTATTAAATAACTAAATGGCTATAATTTTTTATTATTAACACATCAGCTGCCTCCCACCAAGGCAGGGTAGCCGGAAAAAGAAAAAACTTTCACCATCATTCATTCCATCACTGTACTGCAGGAGGTGCGCTTACACTACGTGTGACCAGAAAAACTTCACAACCCACAAACCAAAAGCAACTCTTTACACAATAATGATGAAACTCGTCACTACACAACTCACCAATGGAAATGGATCTGAGATACAATTGCTCTGCTTTTTCAAACTTAATCATATCATAGTTGTAGAGGGAGGCGAGGTGACCCACTGACAGTGCTACCTCATAGTCCTCAGGCCCAAGAAGCTGTTCCTTGATCATGATTGCTTTTAAGTGCATCTCCTCTGCTAACTGTAATTGAATAGAAAAAAATCCATTCTTGTTGCATTTCTGCTTATCAAATATTCACTTATGAAATTTCATGATGAATTTCAGTTACCAAATATTCCATATTCATTAACTTTTTATCAACAATTAAGCAAGAATTACTTTACAAATAACACAAAAGCTGAGAACATTTATAATAGACTAATAATGAACTGCAAAAGTCTGAAAATGTATAAAAATTTTACACCAAGTTGTAAAAATTGTATATACTATTCTTCCATATCAGATTTCTATAAGAATCACCACAAACAGATCAATCTGGTTATTTTACTATTTACCCAAAATAAGCCTTCCCGTCTATCATCCATCACCCCAGACATGCTGGGTATTTATCATTCAACGCATTATTCTACCAAACCAAAATGGCCACGTACTACTTATCCATCTTAATCCAATTTCCCTGTATCCAACATATTCTCGCACAATTTTGCACATTCAGCATCATGGGGCACCCTCCCATTTTCCTTGATTCAATCCATGTTCCTTATTCTCACTCTTCTTTATCTTATTTTCACCTCTTTTTCAGATTACAAATGCAGAGGGAAAATTCATGTACCTTATTATTCCTGATGATGATCCAAATGATTTAGCTATGTTAGGCAGAAAATGTTTCATATATGTAACAAAAATCCTTAATCAGCATTACAAACAAAAAACTGTCAATAGAATAAAGATCCAAGGGATAAAAAAAAAAACAGACTATAAATTGAATCAGTAGAGAAAACATTCAGATTGACCTTCATTTACACCTCCCCAGAAATCTGGTGGTGATAGTAATGCCAGCGAGGTTTCATAAAGACTCGTCTAAAATTGTAAGCAAGTTACAGAGGCAAATTTTGACAAAGCCACACACTTCCACAACCTGATAATATTTTTAATTTACACAAAATGACCTGCCAAAAGGAATGAAAAAATTTATGAATATGTTTGTGCATGATGCAAAGATCATGCACAAAATAAGTAATAAAAATTACCATAAATCTCTACAAGAAAAAATGTTGTTGATAAAGTGAGCATATAGAGTGATAGATGGATAATGGAATTTAATATAGATTAAAGAATGAAAAGGCACAATACTGTGACTGGAACAATACACAAATACCCACACATAAGAGAATGAAACTTATCACAAAATTTTGGTCCAACTTGGACTAGTTAACCCCTTTCGGGGTGGGTCATTGTACTATGGCTTTGAAGTGCGGGTCGGTCCTGTAGTACTCCACCACGAATTCAGCTCGCTCAGATAAGCTGAGCAGTAAATTTGGGCCTAGATACGAGAGAATGGGTCTATGCAGTAAGTGTGCACCATACAAAAAAATTCCTGCAGCAAGCAGTGCATAATGAGAAAAAACTGCGATAGTGTTTTTGGTTTAAAACTGAGTTTGTGGTGTATTTTCGTATAGTTTTCATAGTTGTATTCCCTGTTTCTTGGTCTCACTTGCTAAAATGGAAGCTATATTACAGAAATTGAGATAATTTTGATTAGTTTCAGGATTGAAAGTAGCTTGAAATTGAGCTCAAAGTAGCAGAAATGTTTGATTTTTGCTGATATTCCAGAGTACACAAATTACGTCACTTGTCCAATATGTGTCCAACTGGTTGGTCTAATACGTGTCCAGAAATGCACTGACATTATTTATACAATTATTACAATAATGCAGAAGTCTGCATAACAGTAAATCTTCTATTTTTTGTGTGAATAAAAATTCAAAATGGAAAGCAAGCGAAATACAGGAGAGGCCTGGAGATGTAACTAATGAATAGAAGAATTATTTTTCTAGAGACAGAAATGTCTACATTGTTTATTCTGGACCCTATTTTAAATTTTAAATTTTTTAATTTTGTGTGAATTTGGCCAAATTACCAATTTCTGGTCACTTTACTGGGTAGTTGAAATAGGTAAATGGGCAGTTTCTTGTACTCAACCAACAGAAGGCATAATAGTGAAATAACTGAATTTGGGTGACTGGAACAATGAAATTGGCTGGAAATAGGGCTCAAAGTGGGCAAAATTGCCAATGTGTAAATATCACCAAGACAGCTAACCTTCCGAGAGTGTAATTCCGTAAGTTTCCATCAAATATTGTACTTTTGGTTTCATTACCTTCAAAAAAAGATTCTCTATCATTTATGTAATAAGAAAAAATAATTTTTTTTGTAATTTTTTCGATCCTAAGAGAAATTCTCAAAACACGGGTTCCGACCTGGAAAGGGTTAACGATCCAAGTAGGACCAAAACATTATCACAAGTTTCATTCTTCTATGTGCAGGTATTTGTGTAATGTTGATTACTGCAATGTAATGGATATGAGAGAAGGCAATACATACAATATGAAGATACAGTGTAGTAAAATATTTAGAGCATATGACACAGAGGTCCTGTACATTAGGCCAAAACTAAAACACAATGGTATTGTTGGGTTTTTACCTAAAATTGCAAAATAAGATTGAAATAATATAATAAGTTACAAAATGGCTTCCAGAACTCAAAAATTATGAATTATGAAGAAAGACTGCAAACACAAAAAATACCCATGTTAGATTGTAGGAAAAAAAAAGAGACATGATAACACTATATGTACCTTGTATAACATCAAAGAACTCTACAGAGAAATAGATATGACCACAAGCAGAGCTCTGCCCAGTGACTACAAATAAGTAATCCCACAAATGGTACAACTGATAATTCCATACTTATCAATCAAAACACTGGCCCGAGGGGTAAAAATCTGTATATATTAAGAAATAAACAGTTACCTGAAAGAGCCGCATTGACTGGTAAAGCCGGCCCAAGTTACCATAGTGCTTAGCAGTTTGGACATTCATCTCACCAAAGGCACGCATTGCCATTGCTAATGCCTCCTTGTGCAGTAAGTGTGCTTCAGCAAGGTACTTCTTTTCTGTGGAAAGATTTGTATTTTTAACACATTTAGTACAAGCTTTCAGTGTGAACTGAAGATGATTCACTGTATAAAGAATAAAGATTTCTTCCATAATGCATTTAGTTACAATATACAATAGGGAGTTACTAAAAGTATTAGTCAGAGGGCTGAAGAGTGGCTGTTGAGGTGGTTTGGGTCATTTAACCCTTTCACTGTCGGTCCCGTAATATTACGGCTTGCAAGCCAGTGTCGGTCCCTTAACATTACGGCAAAATTCTAGTGGCTTCAAATCTTGTGGGAGAAAGCTGGTAGGCCTACATATGAGAGAATGGGTCTGAGTGGTCAGTCTGCGCACAATAAAAAAAATCCTGCAGCATATGAGAAAAAAAACTCTGACCGTGTTTTTGGTTTAAAACATCGACTTTGCTGTGTATTTTTTTATGGTATTTATAGTTGTATTCTCATTTTCTTGGTCTCATTTGATAGAATGGAAGATATATTACAGAAATAGGGATGATTTCAAATGATTTACGGAATAAAAGTACCTTGGAATTGAGCTCAAAGTAGAGGAAATGTTCGATTTTTGCTGATGTTCAAAAGTAAACAAATCACGTCACATGTCCAATACACGTCAACTGGTGGGTCTAATATGCTTTCACAAATGCACTAATATTATTTATACCATTTTTACATAATGCAGTAGTCTGCATAACAGTAAATCTTCTATTTTTTGTGTAAATAAAAATTCAAAATGGAAAGCAAGCGTAATATAAGAGGGGCCTGGAGACATTATTTTAGTCCTAGGAATGTTTGTATTGTTAATTCTGGACAATATTTTGAAATTGACCTTATTCGAATCATATGAAATTGGCCAAATTACCAATTTCTGATCACTTTATTGGGTAGTTTAAATCAGTAAAGGGCGGTTTCTTGTACTCAATCGATAGAACAAATGGAGTTCTAGCAAAATAGCTATGAGTTTGGCCAACTGATACAATGGAATTGGCTGAAAATAGGGCTGAAAGTGGGCGAAATCGCCGATGCATAAACATCACCAAGACTGCTAACTTCGCGAGAGCGTAATTCCGTAAGTTTTCCATCATATTTCGTACTCTTGGTGTCATTAGCACTGGGAAAAGATTCTCTATCATTCCATAGGAAAAAATATATATATTTTTTTAAATTTTTCGACACTGAGAGCAAGTTTGAGAGCAGGGACCTCGACAGTGAAAGGGTTAAAGGGAATGGAACAAAGCAGAATGACTTGGAGGGCATATAAATCTATTGGGAAAGGAAGGCGGGGTAGGGGTCATCCCCTCAAAGGTTGGAGGGAGGGGGTAAAGCGTGCGTGAGGGTATCAGATAGGAGTGAATGGAGATGAATGGTTTTTGGGACCTGACGAGCTGTTGGAGTGTGAGCAGGATAATATTTTGTAAAGGGATTCAGGAAAACCAGTTAGCCGGACTTGAGTCTTGGAAATGGGAAGTACAGTGCCTGTACTTTAAAGGAGGGGTTTAGGATATTAGCAGTTTGGAAGGACGTCTAAACTGTCGTATCTGAGCGCCTCTGCAAAGACAGTGATTATGTATGACTGATGGTGAGGGTACTGAATGATGATGCAGGTTTTTTCTTTCTTTTTGGGTCACCCTGCCTCGGTGGAAAACAGCCGACGTGTTAAAAACAAAATTATTTTCATGGTGAAGTGCTATACCTTCTGTGGTAATACACTGCCTGAGGAATGAAAGATAACTGGGTCTGAACCAAGGACAGGAAGGATAGATCAAGTTCCTTAGATTAAGAGCCAATCACTGGCATGAAGGCATCCTCTTCATAGGGTGTGATAGATCAAGCAAGTCAAAATATACAGAACATATAATGGACAAACGATGTGGGAAAAATGGGTAAATAATACTAAACTGTTATTATACTAAGGGAAAAGAGCTTAAAACATAGGGGTCATACAGTGCATGGGGAATGGGAGACAATCAGATTCAGTTAAAGAAAGGGGAGAAAAGGTGCACTTTCTTGGACCAAGAGCCCCTCACCAGCCCCATGGCACTGCCCATGAAGAAAAAGTATTAATGAAAAAGGTAAAAAAATTCTACAGTCACAGTTGCACGGTCCATAACGTTGAATGTACCACTCAATGTGTGAAATTTACAAAGTTAACACCTAGAGACAAAATAAGTATACATACCAGTAAATTATATCTTGCAAAATGTCATTGTTTGAACTCACCAACATCTTTACTAGGATTGTCAATAGCCATTTCTTCTAATATCAATGCTTTAACTCTCTTGCTTGAGGAGAGAAGAAGATGGTCTTCAGGAAGGAGGCGGAGCATCAGTTCAATTGCCCTTTCAGCATGTGTTCTGAAAAGCATACCCTATTTAAAAAGTTGAAATTATCAAACCCTATTTTCCTAATTTAAAATACAGTAAACCCTCCATATAACAGACTAATAGTCTCTCTTTTAAATCAGAATAACGTTAAAAAGTAACTGAAAAAAGCAAACGGTAATCTATACCTAAAATAGCATTTTTTTTTAACACGTCAGACATTTTCCATCATCATTCAACACTTTCACCAGCATTGTATACACAATTTACAGTTAGTATATTGAAATAAACATTGAAAAGAAAAGAGAAGTGCAATTTACACAGCAGATTTTGCCAATTATTTTAAAAGTCCATTATATTAAGGTCCATTACATCAATGGTTTACTGTATTATTAACATAATTGTTAACTATGAGTCACATTAAGGTTCATGTTTACTACTGGTACTTAGCTTTTAAAGACATCTCTAATAGTAACCCTAGTTATGGCTTTTAAGAAAAATGCAAGAGTAAGCCGTGGTGTCAAGCATCAACACTTGTCCACAATGATAAAACATACAATAGAATCTTTGAAAAAACTGGACCATAGTAGCTGTACACACAAGCTGTCTGACATCAACAATATTGGCTTGCCAACCGTTTATGATATAAAGAAGCAAAGGGGCCAAATATTGAAATTCTATACAGGTGGGCACTGCTTATACAGCAGGTTAGGTTCCAGGCTACTGCTGTAAGGTAAAAATCACTGTCAGGTGAAACATTGCCTTTTTTCATTTCAAATGCATATAAAAGCCTGATAACACATTTACACTATCATATATTAAGTGAGCAATAGAACTAGGCCTAAAAATGCATATACGTACACGTACAGTACACACATTACTTACCTTAAAACATTTTCCTCCTTAGCGTCTATGTAGTGAGTAGTGAATGTGTTTAACGTAGGAAGTCTGAATAAACGAAGAACGGGTATAACTGAAAACCACTGTATTAGCGGAACATTGTAAAATTCTAAAATTTATTACTTTGAGGGTGATAGTACTGCAACATTCTTGGTAAGAACAGTAACTAATAAACCTGTTTCATTTATACTAATGTTTAATTATATTTGTAACAGTCAATGGTGCTTTAGAGACATGGGAGGTGTATAATTAGTTACTCAGAGGTGTGACATTCTTCAGCGTGCAGACTTACCTGTTTTTTTTATCGGACCCTTAATTCACACCCAGAGAACGCTCTCTTGATTGAAGCACGCTGAAGAATGTCACACCTCTGAGTAACTAATTATACACCTCCCATGTCTCTAAAGCACCACTGACTGTTACAAATATAATTAAACATTAGTATAAATGAAACAGGTTTATTAGTTACTGTTCTTACCGGTGGCCTGGTGGCTAAAGCTCTCGCTTCACACACGGAGGGTCCAGGTTCGATTCCCGGCGGGGTGGAAACATTTCGATGTTTCCTTACACCTGTTGTCATGTTCACCTAGCAGCAAATAGGTACCTGGGTGTTAGTCGACTGGTGTGGGTCGCATCCTGGGGAACAAGATTGAGGACCCCAATGGAAATGAGACAGACAGTCCTCGATGACGCACTGACTTTCTTCGGTTATCCTGTCCTGAGTGGCTAACCCTCCGGGGTTAAAAATCTGAAGAAATCTTAAAAATCTTATTTTACTGTTGGAGTATTATTGTTATGTGACCTCTGATGGTCTGGCATAATCGATACTGCAGCAAGCCTTAGGAACCACGGATGCCGAAAAATAAGAGTTCTACCAGTAATAATACTGTAATAAATAACAATAACAACAATAATCTACAGTGGACCCCCGAGTTTCGTAAAAACTTCACTCCTGAAGTCTGCTCAAGCGCTATTACCGAACGAATTTACTCAATTAAGGAAAAATGTCACGTAGGTTAGTCTATTTCAGACACCCAAAAATACACTTCCACAAGCACTTACAATATTATACTTACATAACTGTACGATTTCCGGGGTTTACGAAACTCGGGGGTCCACTGTATATAAATAAAAATATAAATGTTCGTTTGTTCAAAATCTTAAATCTCCAAAAGTTCTTCACCGATTGCTTTGAAATTTTGACACAACATTGCATTCGAATACGCGCATATTTTTATACTATACCTATATTATATAGATGTCACACCTGTGACAGTTAAAAACATGGCGCACAAAAAATTGCTCAAGGCTCTTGATGGATCGACACCAGCGGACGAAATAAATGATTGCCTGAAATACTCTACTTTGTGGCGACACGTAAAGACGTTAAAATTAACTACAAATATGCATCTCCAGCTGCAAAATGATCGATCAGCTGAGATATTCTCACATCAATTGCTGGAAATTGGGAACGGAAAGGTGCCGGTTGATCTGACCTCAGGACGAATTTCAGTGCCTCATAACTTCTGCAATTTAGTGATGTCAAAAGAACGTCTACGAACTTAACAATATTATTCAGTCTAACATTCAAAGCGAGGCAGTCACATACAAGTCCATCGACACTGTTGTTGAAGCAGATGAAGCGGTTAATTATCCAACAGAATTTTTGAATTCACTCGATCTGACAGGGATGCCACCGCACGTATTACAATTGAAAATCGGCGTGCCAATTATCATGTTGCGAAATATCAACTAGCCAAAGCTTTGCAACGGCACGCGGCTTGCAATGTCGTAGAAGCAACAATCTTGACAGGATCTTTCAAAGGTGAAGATGTCCTCATTCCTATGATTCCAACGGATATGCCATTTCAATTTAAGAGATTGCAATTCCCAATTCGATTGGCGTTTGCAATCACCATCAACAAAGCTCAGGGCCAATCTTTAGAATTGTGCGGTTTAGATCTAGACACGGATTGCTTCTCACATGGACAATTATATGTTGCGTGTTCTAGAGTCGGCAAACCAGACAATCTTTATATCGGCACAGACAATAGAACAACAAAAAATATTGTATACCCACAAGCATTGTGAAATTAAAAATATTAGAAACGTGCGCTTTCTCTTTTCTTTCTTTTCCATTTAATCAGACTGAGCCACAGCAATGCATAGCCGGGTACAGCTAGTAATAATAATAATTATTCACTCAGCTCCCAAAACTTTTCTCCTTTTTTTTTTCACTTGTGAATACTGCACTTCTCATATCTGTGGCATTGCAATGAATGATGTTTGAGTATTACTTCAAGTACCTTGACAAATCAAGAGCTTCTTACCTGGCAGGCATATACAGTAATACAGTATAGAACTTTTAACACACAAATCTGAGGACCTTAGTACTTTTGAAGAGGATATTCCCAGTGATAAAATCTCTCATATGTATATTATTTTAGTCATCTTTCATACCATGCTAGAATATGTAAAAACTTTAAGGTATGAGCCTCAAATCAGCTTCAAAACAACAGCTTTTAACAAAATTACAAATGGAAAACTCATCTGATCAACTTACCTAGCATGAGTGAATTTTCCATAAGCATAATTATGGACATATGAGGCATATGCCAAGTCTTCATGAGCAATAGCTACATGCAGGTTTATGCCTCCAAACACACTATGACGGACATCTAGCGCAGTCTGAAGCAAAAGAGTAAATATTTCAGAATCTTTCAAAGCCTAAATTCCATTAGAGACATCCAAAATCAATAGCAAATTTTTGCAGTCTATATGTATCTAACATCATTCACAACTAATCCACAAATTAAATATGAAACTCAGATGAAGTTTTGGTTTGGCCAGAACCATACTCAAGTTTTCAACTGGAATATCATCTATGTTTTATCTCTAATTTATGGGTTAGTTGTGAATTGTTCAAACCATGGTATTGTAATTTTTATTACATGTACATTAAAAAAACACTATATAGCTTACCTGATATACCTGTACACCTTGACTTATGGCATCTACATTAAGGAGGTAAAAACCGTAATCGATGAGCGTGTCTGCATACTTTGGATGCTTATCACCAAAAACTTCAGTTGCAATCATAACAGCCTGGAAGAAATACTAAACAATTAATACAAGCATATACTACATGAAACACATAAGAGTTTTGTTTTTTCCATAATGAAATGTGTGTGGAGGAGGGATTTTTTTGATACTGTGCACACTCGTTGCACAAACCCATTCTCTCATATCTAGGCCAAAATTTACTCACAGCTCATCAGAGCAAGCTGAACTCGTGACACAGAAATACGCAATGGACCCTGGCCTCGATGACATACTGTAGTTCTATGTGACAGCCACTGAAAGGGTTAAGTCTCATAAATAAGATTGTGATGTGCATAAAATGAAAATCAGTAGCAGGAGTGCAAAAAATAATTCTATCAAATTTGGTGTTTAGCTTGTGCTGTTCCTAATCCTGCACATTTATACAGCTCACATGAGTCGACTTCTACCTTCTAAAACCTGGAAAGCCATCAAACCACAAAAAATTCAGAAGTGCATATACAAAATACACGATTTGGTATAGCAACAGGAAATGCTCACCTGTTTAATTAGCAACCCAGCCTTCTTAAATTCTCGTTTTAGGACACAGGCTTTTGCTGACTGTCTTAAGACATCAATGAGAGGTGGCTTCGGAAAGTTGGCAACCAATGCTTGCAGTGCTTTCACGCTCCAACTGTATGCCTGGAAAAAATTAACAAAAATATAAGTTGATTTATTAATACTTTATTTTATTGATTAAACGGCTTGCAGATATTCCATTAATTTGATTATTATTTTCTGCTTTTTAAAAATATGGGAAGTCTGTATAGCCATCAACGAGTTAGGGAACGCTCTTTTCTTTATGCACTCTCTTCTGCATGCTTTCACTCATTTAGGCAGAAGAAAAAAACACATTCACAATATGCACTATTTCTTATAAATTTCTTCATAACAGATCAAAATTGTGTGTTATCACACATTGCCCTTTAAATTTAAATTGGATGCTTGCAGTTAACTCAGGCTCCCAGGTATATTAAGTGTTTATCTATGCTAAAGAATGAAGATAACATGCTCACTTAAGACTGACCTCTGCATAGTTAGATCTAAGCATATACAGTGTAGAAAACTCCGAGTAGAGAGAGGCAAGGTTGGGAGATGCTCCTGCCTGTTGTAGCTGCCTGACCAGCTGCATCGCCTGGTTGTATGTTCGCTCAGCTTCCTCAAATCTACAGTACCCATTTTGTACATGAAGTAGTCTGAAAAAAAGTTCTCAGCCTTATATCTTGAAAATGTTATATTCATATCCTATATTTTTAAAAACACATTTTTAATACAAGGAAGGCTGTAAAAGTTAACAGGGTTCAAAGGATGGACTTTGCTTCACTAAACAATTAATTTTTAAAATAACTTTATGCTTTAATAGTTTTTATTTTTTTGCCTTCAATTTTGTCTTTCCATTAAAAAAACTAAATTATAAAAGTTTCTCTTCATGAATTATAAGTAAGAAACTTTTCTTTTAGTTTCCCTTTTGTAATGTCTCATGGAGACAAAAGACAAACCTGCTCACCTGTGGCAGCATTCGAGGGCTCGGGTCATTTGTTGGGGTTCAGTGGAGTTTGCAAGGAGGCCCTGGCAGGAGGTCAAGATATTCTCGGCATCTGGGAGCCAGCCAGCTTCTGCTAAAAATGCTGACACTGCCAATCCTTGGATTACTAGGTTGTCTATTTGCTGAAAAAACAGAAATTTATTTAGGTATAGGTCTGTATAAGTACAACAATAATACATAGTAACATGTGTGTAAATTACACAGGATAACCCAA
The DNA here is from genome assembly GCA_009830355.1 of Cherax destructor. Taxonomy (NCBI): domain Eukaryota; kingdom Metazoa; phylum Arthropoda; class Malacostraca; order Decapoda; family Parastacidae; genus Cherax; species Cherax destructor. The sequence goes on from WNWK01003157.1 coordinate 45,262, forward strand.
AAGAGTTAGACAAAGTGACTTATTTCCATTGGGGTCCTTGACAAGAAAATATATATTTCTACAGCATATGCTTTCTTATTCCTTATTTATGTTTTTTTGTCTTATCTGTCTTCCATCCTCTAACTTCTACACTAAAGAAAATCCTCAAATTTTCAGAACCTCAAATTTTGGTTTCATAATATCAATATAAAAATATACTAAAAATGCTAGTACAGGAAATAACTAGGCAGAACAGAGGCATAAAAAACAAAAATCTCAATTTACTTGTTGATCTAGCATTGAGTCTTGATTGCATCTTTGAACATAAGCTTGGGCTAATAATGATGATATTTTGGTGCTGTGATCCCCTGGTGCCTGGTCCATCAAAGCCTGCAACACAACAGATAAAAATACTCTACAGAATTAACAATTTTATTCCCATTTTATTTATGAACTACAATACACTAGAAAGTAGAGCATGTATATCAATGAACAATGAAAATACTGTAATTGGACATTAATGAGTACTAGGAAGTACAGTATAGTATAGCAATGAGCACTAAGAAGTGCAAAAATGAACAGCAATTACATTAATGTATATATCAATTAGCCTAACTTTATCATGGAAACATTAAAATATAATACCATAGTACAGTGGACCCCCAGATTACGTACTGGTCCAAACTCGAACAATTATGAAAGTGTATTTTTGTAAGTGCTTTTGTAAGTGTATTTTTGGGGGTCTAAAAGGACTAATCTAATTTACATTATTCCTTATGGGAACAAATTCCTTCGGTAACGGCACTTGAACAGTCTTCTGGAACGAAATAATGACATAATCCCAGGGGTCCACTGTACTGTCAATGGGAGCTTAATCTAAAATTACATAATAAAAACTAATGAAAACAACACTATACCTCTAGAGTATAAAAAAAATAGGTATTTCACGAGTTTTAAATATGGAAATGAGAATTTGAGATATGAGAATTCATTGCCATATACCTGGAAGCAGTGGTGCAGTAGGTGTCTCTTGTCGACCACCTTGAGCATCCTGGTGAGTACATCCAGGCTGCACAGCTCCCCACGAAGCTCTGCCAGGCACCCATACTTGTACAGCTGAAAGAAACATTTGTTACTACACAGCTGGAGAAATAACATAAGTAAGTCTATTCAGGTATAGATACAAGTAAATACAATAACATAAATTATCATACATAGCAGCACATGTGTAGATAACCTAGGATAACCCAAAAAAGTCAGACAAAGTGGCTTATTTCCATTGCGGTCCTTGATACTCTACACATATATATAAACAAATGAAGTGAAGGACTAATTACACATTGGTAAGTGCACACGTGAAGATGGGAATTTCCCATGACAGTACCTTCATAAACTTCATTCAGATTTTTCTTTTAGTTAAACATATACACCGTTTGCATAAAACAAATAAATACAGCCCTACAATGGTGATAAATTAATAATACAACTTTGGAAACCCCCCAAGAACCCCAATGGAAATAAGACACTTTGAGTTTTTAAGATTAACCATAGGTAATTTACACACGTTACTACGTAAGACCACTGTAGTAATCTTAAAATTTTGCAAAATTTTAACTAAATAATCATACTTAAAAGGCAAATTACATAATTGATTCCCACTGGGTACACTCAAACTTAGTTAAGGCCAAAAAAAACATTACATATTTTTTAATAGCATCCCTAGATGAGGTCAAATGCTCCTTTTGAGCTAAATATATGAAGCAGGTATTGCCATGGTAACCATTACCCACTGAAATGGTATGAATAAACGTAAAATGACCAGATGCGCAAAGCCAGAACATAAAAAAACCCCAAGATGAGTCCCCCTGAAAACCTCACCTTATAAAGTACATCAAACTGGACAGAGGGAGGGAATATACGTAGTTCATGTCTGACACTATTATAGTGCAGCACCACCACGTTAAGGGACGAGTTGTATAGTGTCCCAGGGAACCACTTGAGGAAAGATGCAGAAGCCATTGTGATCTCACTACGGTGGTATCCCTCACACAGCTGATCAATGTCAACAACAAAATATCTCAATAACTTTCTTTCTTACTTACTATATTATACATTACTAAACACCAAAAAATGTTTTGCAGATTTTTTTAGTTTGCTCTGTGTGCATTCTGGTTGAGGCAAAGGTGTTATTGGTGATTTAATGTCATCTCAAGACTATGATCAATCTCTCAGCAAATGTCATCAAAGAAAATGAATTTCTTGACTAACTAAAAAATTTGAGTCTTAAGTAAGTTTATTCAGGTATACACAAATACAGTTACATAGATTATCATACACAGCAGCATATGTGGAATAAGTCACAGAGTGACTTATTCTATTCAAGAATGTAACATCCTGATGCTGGTGAAGGTCTCTTGATCCAAGAAATTTGAGCTTCCCCTCCTTTCTCTTGGATCAAGCTTAATAACCTCACAGCTTGTAACACTTGGGCACCTTTATGGCTGAAATGTTTCACCTGCACAACATGAATGGTATGCAATACCGATAAGAATAAGAATTATGTACAGATGCAACATCTGAGGTATCTATATTTGTATTATTATTATTATTATTATTATTATTATTATTATTATAATCAAAAGAAGCGCTAAACCACAAGGGTTATACAGCATCTATATTTATAGACTAGGTAAGATGAGGTAATCAGTCCCTCAGCCTCCAGCTGCGGAATTTATTACCCCGTCAATTGTATGTAGTTCTACTCTCTTCACATTATATCCTTGTATTATTTTCATAAAGCCACTTGGAGAACGTCTACAAATATAGAGACCCCAGATTATAATTATATCTTTATTTCTACAAGTACATAAGGAAACACGTCCTAATGTTTTCCAGCCGTACTGGGGATTCGAACTCCTGACCTCAGTGTGTGAGGGATCCAGCTACGGCACACCGTAGATGTTGCATATGTGTCTAATTCTTTATCTTGTCTGTACTGGAGTTTACCTGGAGAGGGTTTCGGGGGTCAACGCCCCCGCGGCCAGGTCTGAGACCAGGCTTCATGGTGGATCAGGGTCTGATCAACCAGGCTGTTACTGCCGGCCATTCATGTACAATATTCATGTCGTGCGGGTCAAATATTTCGACAATAAAGATACCACAATGATGCAAATGTGTGTTATTCATCAACTGTTAGCTAAACAAGATGTAGTAGTAATTAACTGTTGATCAAAAGTAATGGATTTCGTTACAAAAGTAATGAATTATACAAAATTAGTGAATTCATTGGCATGAAAGTTTCCTTACCCCTTCGTTTTCGTGATTATATAACCACAATCAGACATAATGTATAACAAAAATACCTTAAAAAGATATTTGTACATCGTTTATTGCAAAAATAAACTCATAGAGGAAGAATGTCACATCACCGTGGCTGACAGTATTTATTAATATTAATATATCATAAACAATTTAAGCGCTAAATCTGAGTTCACTAACAACTCATACTTTGGAAAAGAAAATATTAGATGAGGCTTCGGTTTGATAAGGACTTGATTTAATCAACTTAAGACCTGGTAACAGCCTGGTTGATCAGGCTTTGATCCAACATGAGGCCTGGTCACAGAACGGGCCGCTGGGGCGTTGACCCCTGGAACTCTCTCCAGGTATACTCCAGGTATAATAGTTGAGGTCGGACCGAAATCTTGTCTAAAGTTATCTCTCCAAAGTGCGGGTTATTCGAAAACCTCCATTATATTACAAACTTGACCCTGTTTTATAGATACGACTGTATAAGGGTTATACAGGTGTGTATCTTCGCCCAATAATAGAGGCAAATGAGTAAGACACTAGATATCCTTATTATCAAAAGCATTTGCCTGTGCAGCAGAGCTCATAACACTAAAGACAGTAGATGTACAGCTTGGTAATTTTCCCTTCCACCTGTCTGTATTGTATACCATTTATACTAGACAAATTATTCTTGCAGCTAGGCTTTCCCACACTAGCTAAGAAAACCTATACACTGGATAAGCTTTATTGTACAGGAGGCCAACCCTTGAAATAAATCACTGATTTTTGGGGGGTTATCATACTATGTATGATAATTGTACTTATGTGTACCTGTGCCTAAATAAACTTACTAAATCAGCACCTAATCAACCTTCTACATTTCACACCCAAAAAAAGTGATATTCTTCTCACAGACATTTTTTCCTAGACAAACAGGACAAGACGAAAGAAATAACCCCCATGCAAGAGGTTAATGTATGACGTCACTTTAGCTTACCTGGCTGGGTGGCAGATTTCACAGGCACTGGAAGGTGGTCCGGGTGTCAACGCCCCCGCGGCCCGATCCACAACCAGACCTCGCGGTGAATCAGGGCCTGATCAATCAGGCTGTTACATAGTGTATATATTGTACATAGTGTATATATTGGTGACGGAATACATAGGTAAAGAAATTTCCCCCTGCTTGTTTGCCTTCCCTTTGCTCTGCCCTGCTGAGCGCATTTTTGCTGACCTAGGACCAGGAGGTGCTATAGGCCAGTAGATTACGGACACCCAGGAACCTGAAAGTGATAATGTTAGTGATTTTTTTTTTAAAGAGGTGAACCGATAAGCCAGCGGAAGTCCTCGGTCAGATGACCAAAAGCTCCAGCTGTGGGTCATTATATGACTAAGACCTTTTCAGGAAATACTTGTCCTGTTTCCTGACAAATATTATACCTATCTACCTGTGTGAATGGCTCATTACTTTATAATTTGTTCATGATTGTAACCATGTATAAACGTAAGTAAGTAAATTTACTTACATGATTCATTACCTTTGTAACTTGCTCAGCTATCAAAACTTTGAGGCCCAGTCCCTGGACCCATTATGTACTTCTGTAATCTTTTGACTACCGCCCACAGGATGGGTATGGGGTGCATAATAAAGATATTAAACTTAACTCAAACTACCTATGACACTATATTATATTGATAACTTGCTGTGTAGGCGAAACGTCTATAAACACAGATACCCAGGTGTTGCATGTCTTTTTCATCAACCCAGGTTTCTAGTTACTGCTAGGTGAAGAGGGGACTTGTCACTGTCTCATCTCGCCTGCCAATCAAACCCGTATCCCTTTAAGCTATGAACAATAGCCCTACCATAGAGCTAGATGTCACTAAACTTACTCAGAACTAAAATATGTGCACGAGTGACTCTGAACGTTCACTGGACGTGAGCACAATTTATTAATACCGAGGAAGGGGAGTCAAACTCAGTTTGATATCTTCATTTATATACCTCCATAACCATCCTTGGGAGGATAGTCAAAGATTACACAGACCCACAATGGGTTCAGGGACTGGGTCCCAGCATTTGTAAGCATGTTACAGTGGTAATGAACTATTTTTTGTGGAGTCAAGGCAGGTTCATTCGTCTTCCCCCACTCAGTTAACGCTAAAGCACAGCCTAGTATGGGTGTGTACGCGTCACAGGTCGCTTCGAAAACCATGTTGATCATCTTGGCGATATTTTGCGCCAATGTGGCCAATATACCGGGTATTTTGGGAGTGAAGTACGTTGATCTAGGCCACAGTGTGAGCGAGGTGTCCATGGCGTGGCCTGGGACCCCACCTTTCACCAGTGAGACATTGAAAATTGGCAGCACGGGTTTCTGGTAGGTAGAAACATAGGTAAATGTACTTTGCACAGGGTTATATACTTTAAGATACATGTATCTCTTGTATATATAAACAGTTATGTATCCCATGTTCGTATACTCTAAAGTATATATCGTCTATATATACAGGTGTATCATATATAAATTGAAAGTTATCTTCTGTATACACATTAAGGTCTCTTAGTGCATATACACTGAAGTGTGTATCTTATTGTCAGTATATACAAAGAGGTATGTATTTCTCCGTTTATATCCACTATATTTATAAATACAAAGATGTGTATATGTATAGGCATAGATATACATTAATCCCTTAAAAAGGAATTTAAATAGTCATGTTAATTTACAGGTGAGATGTTGTTAATGACTCAAAGCCCATATGTTTTAAATAAACCCAACAAACTGTAGACAGATGTGTATTTCATATAATATATATAGTATATATATATATATATATATATATATATATATATATATATATATATATATATATATATATATATATATATATATATTAGTTTCACTACCATAAACTAATTTACAAAGATGGGGTTTGATTACAGTTATAATAATTATAAATTGGTAAAGAATAATATATTTTACAAACCTGATCAAAATATACTTCAATTGCTCTTGGGCTTTCAAATTAAAAACTAAAGTATATGTGGTTTTTTTTTTTAACCAGGAAATATATATATGATCTCTCAACAAAGATCCAGAGTGTGGAATTACGTAGACGCGGCTGTGGAAGGTCATTAGAAAGTTGTGTAATGTTACTTTGTTTTAACGCAACGCATTCCACCTCTGGTCCAATACATGAATTATTCACCTATCGTAGATGTCCTCTTTCATTAGTAATTCTGAAGAACAGTCCGTTGTTATAATGAGTTCATTGTAGAATGTTAAGTCATGTTATTGTATATAACAGGTGTTTGTTAGTAAATATATATTATCTGGGAATGTGTTGAGGTTGTTGAACTAATTTTCGAAACTGTTTTGATAATTTTGACTACAAGTGAGGCAGGTATTAAAAAAATTCATTGGAAATAAGTCAGCGTGTTTGACTTCGTTGGGTTATCTTAGATTTATTTATACATAATTAACTCTGTATGACATTTTAAAAATATAAGCTTGTGAATCGAATCAGAATATAAACTTACTTAATCATAAGTGTAATGAGGAAAGATATGCTGTATTATGTACCTGACCTTGGGGTCTGCCTCGCCCAGGTCTGTATACCTGCTTCATAACTGCCTATCATCATTATAAAAACAAGTTTACAATAGCTGTTTGTCATATCATTTGTACACCGATAAGAACGGCTACATAGGTTTATTTAGGTTTTTTCCTTTGAGTAAACTACATGTATACATAATCTGTTGTGTGAAATTCTCTTAAATATTGACATCTGGCACCCGCTCCATGGCTAAAATGAACAGGTTATGTCATATCTATTTCTCAGTGCTATTATTAAATTAACGTAACAGATATAGAGTTAAAAGATATGTTATATACTGTGTTGTCAGATAAATGCAAATGAACGTTTTTTTTTTCATCTATGTTAATTGTATTTTTGTCATTTAACAATTGGGTTATAAATGCCAAGCGATCTTTCTCTTTCAAGAACATCGTTTCTATTCGACCACTATCGGACAATTCGAAAATAATTGCATGTATCAGTACAAATGAAAAAAAAAATTGAGATTATAGTAGTTTATAGATGTACATGTGTGTATTTTATGTATGTAATGGCATGAAAAATTACTATGTACCTTGTGATGTGTTGGTGTCTTAGTGAACGATGCATATTGAAACATTGTGTTCGGGCATCAGGGTATATGGGGTTTATGGCTTCAGATTCATTGAGCAACAATCAGTGTGAAGCCATCCCTCCATGAATTTACTCCATTAATCCCTATTTTAGGGATTAAAGTATTTTGGCCGGTGGTGAACAGACTACATGTTAACTTTAATGACTCGTGTAATTGTTAGACTTTAAATCCAGTTAATTAATCATGTATAGACTTTAAAAACAATAAATTACACTACATAATTCTTAACACTTAGTTTTGCCCGAAATGCTGTTCATGCTATGGGCTTTCTGATTATTGTATACGTATTTTGTATATGCAGTCCCTTCAAAGGAAGTTCCTTGATGCCGGTGAGGGGCTCTTGTTCCAAGGAATTGAACATGCCCTCCCCATCCTTGGGTCGAACCTAAATGCCTTCATTCTCCCAGTCGCTGTATGACCCATACGAGTTTAGCACTCACGATAATAATAATAAATGTACATGCAGTGACTGAAAATAAATAACGTAAATCTCTCAACTCTACAGAAAGCATAGTTTCGGAAATCTAGGCAGACACTCTACTGAAAATGCCATGTGCGGCCAGCAGTAACAGCCTGGTTGGTCAGACCCTGATCCACCACGATGCCTGGTATCAGACCGAGCCGGGGTGGGCGTTGACCCCCGAAACCCTCTCCAGGTAAACTCCATGTGGCATACTTCAGGTTATTCATTGGTGCAAGCTTTGCTGGGCCCCTCTGCGTACTTGATCTATCAAGAGATATTGAGTTGCACAGGAAGGTATCCGCATAGGGGATTGTGTGTCCATTCAGCCCCAACATATCCGAACCTTGACAGTTTGGCAGGTCACCACCCAACGGAAACTTGCTACTTTAACCTTTGGGAAACCTTTTTCTAGAGGGCTACACTGGGCATCCCCTGTGGGTAGGGGGAACTCTTGCCCAGGCAACTGTCTCTTTGTCTTCCAGTCCCTCCGTAGGTCGTAGGAGAGAGTGGAGGCTGGTCCAGTCCAGTCCCTCCGTAGGTCGTAGGAGAGAGTGGAGGCTGGTCCAGTCCAGTCCCTCCGTAGGTCGTAGGAGAGAGTGGAGGCTGGTCCAGTTGATCTTTGCGCGACATTCGATCAGAATACGCCCGTTTATTGTCGAAACGTCTCGCCTGCACTGTATGTTTCTTCAGTCGAAGGAACAGGAAGGGCCATGTTTCATGTACCCGTCCACTACCTGGAGGACATTCCGGGGATCGACGTCCCCGCGGCCCGGTCTATCACCAGGCCTCCGGTGGATCAGGGTCTGATCAACGAGGCTGTTACTGCTGGCTGCAAGTAGTCCAACGTACGAACCACAGCCCGGATGATCTGGCACTGACTTTAGGTATCTGTCCAGCTCCCTCTTGAAGGCAACCAGAGGTCTACTGGTAATGCCCCTTATGACTGGTGGAAGGCTGTTGAACAGTCTTGGGCCCCGGATACTTATTGTGTTTTCTCTTAGTGTACCAGTGGCGCCCCTACTTTTCACTGGGGGTACGTTGTACCGTCTGCCAAGTCTTGCTTTCGTATGGAGTGATTTCTGTGTGCATATTAGGGACCAGCCTACATTTTTAGCACAAAGTTTTTGCCAAATCAGTACTTCCCTTTCCACCACAGCACCTGATCACCATTATTTATACTGCCTCACTCTGGTGACCGAAACATCTTAATAAAGGTCTTTAAACCCGCATACGTGTCTATTTGTGAAAAAAAGCTGAAATCTTCACTACACGTCATGGTCATCTTCTAAATATTCTATGGTACTTTTCTGGCATCTACTGGGAAGCTGACAATTGTTTTTTATTAAAGAAGCGTCAAGCCCTGATCAGATCTAAATTAGACCCTGGCTCACAACTATGCTTCCGCAAGCAATGCTGCCTTGAGGATGTTGGGGAATAATTATATGGGGATAATTATATGGGGATGGGGATCTATATGGAAATAAGTCACTCTGTCTGACTTTCTTGGGTTATCCTAGGTTTTCTACACATATGTTGCTATGTATGATAATCTATGTAACTGTATTTGTGTATACCTGAATAAACTTACTTATTTACTAATCTAGTCCTTGTGTAAATTTAGCGGTAATTTATTAAAAAAAATGTCCAGTATTAGGTTTGTTTCGTCACAGACTTTGTTTTAGTAAGTATATTTAGGTATACACAGTTATATTGATTATAATCAATGTATAATAATTATCATGCATAGCAGCATGTGTAGAGAACCTAGGATAACCCAAAAAAGTCAAAGTGACATATATTGGGGTCCTTGTGATAATTAGTATTTACATTTAAAAGTTAAAAACAGGTAAGTATCTTAACTATGTAAAAGCAGTTACAATAAAAGAAGATATGCCATACCATGCCATGTCATGCCATGGCAGCTTTGACATGTGCAGGCAGTCTATTCCACTCTTTTATTGCTGAATAGAAAAATGTCTTTGAAGCCTGACCTAGTTCCTAGGCCTTTTGTGTATCCATATGCTCTTGCGCTATCGTCCACAGGATGAATATGGAGTGCACAATAAACTAGCCACTTCTGTGGCAAAATCTTATCTCCCCTAGTTTTGTAATTGCATTGGTTCTCGGCCTTACCAAACTTGGCAGTAAGATATTGGGGACTCATCCTGGCCTACATGTTCTCTTGGACCCAGGTCCAGAATGAATCTCATTTTGTTCTGGGTGATTTGTAGCCTTTCACTTTTTTTTTTTGTTAGGGCAGAATACCATGAAGAGCAATAGTCTATAATATATTTTATAAGGGCTAGACATAGTGTCCTGCGAGCCTCAGAAGGTAGACACTGTGCTTGTCTGTAGAACTTTAGTCTGGCATTCGCTTATTTTACAACATTGTTCCATATTAGGACTCCTGACATGCTTGGGTCAAAGGGAATTCCCAGATATTTTACTGAATTTACTGTAATAATAGGTTCCCCATTACACATGACATTAAAATTATTTACCATTTTCAATTTATGTTTGGTGCCAAAGAGTATGGCTTCCGTTTTACCGAGGTGTAGTGATTGTTTTACGTTGCACAGACGTAAGAAACGTAACTAAACCCAACCTAACGTAACTTAACCTTACCCCTCCAGCGGTAGATGTGGGACTGGCACGCCTCAGCTTTATGTTCGTTGTGATTGGCCAGGAGCATCAATACTAACCGTTGATTGGCCTTGACATGTTGTACGTCCAAAATGAATGTATATATATTTTTTTAAATATCTCCCAAATTAACAATTTGCGCAAAAAAATGTAACAATTCGTACCGAGGTATAAGTAAGTTTATTTAAGTCCAAGTGGACATAAGTACAATTATCATACATAGTAACATATGTGTAAATTACCTAGTATAGCCCAAAGAACGCTGTGTGACCCTTGTGGGTTTAGGGCTTGGTTTTGATTATAATAATCATAGCCCAAAAAGCCAAAGTATAGTTAGCATGCTTGTATATTAGAAACATATAACGCGTTTATGTCTCAAAAGGACATTTTAGGCAAAAACAAACATCAGCCAAAACAAGCAAAAGCCCTAAAACAAGTAAAAACCCTAAAACAAACCAATAAACCAAAACAAACGTCAGTCTCCTCACTTGGTGATGTGAGTCCAAGGTTCAGCATCCCTGGTGTTCGAATCTTCAGGTGCCCCACCAACCATCAGCATGATGCCCACGTACCCACGTACCCACGTACCCCTGCAGTACCTGTCTAGTGGACGTGTGTCACCCACTATCTCTCCACCCACATCGCCAACTGTGCATTTCTCGGTGTATATACTTTTATCTCTTTAACACTCCCACACAGTGCCTACAGTATTGGCACCTACGGTGCCTGGGTGCTTTGAAGCCTTAATGTTCCTCATGTAGTTTTATATAAGCCTAAAAACCCAGGTGACAGTGCCAGTCATGCTTAAGCTGGCTTATCTGGCTCTCGTATGGGTGTTAGGGGTGCAGAGTGGGACTAGTAACCAGTATGTGGACATGGGCTACGAATTTGGAGAAGACTCCATGACTTGGCCCACCAGCAAACCCTTTGCCAGGCAGCAGCTAGCAAAGGGATACACAGTGCCTGGGGAATACTGGTGAGTATCACGTTTGACACAGTCATTTTTGTTATCTGGCACTACTGGATACTTCACCCCCTTCCCTACTATTGATGTGGCACTTTCCTCTATTCGCTTCAGCTAAGAATTTTCAACTACTGCGTTGAAGTGGCACCTTTTCGTTTTCCCAGGCTAGAGAATGGCACCCTTTCTTTTCCCTACGTATCATTTGTATACTTTCTTTCCCATAGGTATGAGTGACACCCTTTGTTTTTCAGTCATTAGTGCCATTTTTTCTTTTCTGCTGGCCACAGTGACACTGTCTTTTTCCTTAAGTATGAATGACATCCTATCTTTCCCCTAGGGTGGCCTGGTGGCTAGAGCTCTCACTTCACACACAGAGGGCCCGGGTTCAATTCCCGGCGGGTAGAAACATTTTGACGTGTTTCCTTACACCTGTTGTCATGTTCACCTAGCAGCAAATAGGTACCTGGGTGTTAGTCGACTGGTGTGGGTCGCATCCTGGGGGACAAGATTAAGGACCCCAATGGAAATAAGACAGACAGTCCTCGATGACGCACTGACTTTCTTGGGTTATCCTGGGTGGCTAACCCTCCGGGGTTAAAAATCCGAAGAAAATCTTATCTTAAGTATGAATGACACCCTATCTTTTCCCTAGGTATGAATGGCATCCTTTCTTATCCCAAGGCTACAGTGGCACCATTTTTCCTTTGGCTAGTGGCATCTTTTCTTATTTCCTAGGTTAAGAGTGACCCCTGTTCTTTAATTCTAGACTAGAGTAGGACCTGTTTTTACCCTAGAGTGGCACCTATTATCCTAGACCAAAGTGGCACCTTTCCAGGCTGCAGTAGACCAAGAAAATACAGGGAACAGGAAATCCTCTCCAGTCTTGATTCAGCTGAATAACCCTCAAATAATATAATTTGAGTAAATGGAAACTGTTTCTAAAGAGTTCCATACGCTGATTTAACTGTCTTCTACATTAAGTGTCAGTGTGAAACTACTTTCTTAAAAGAACAATATAAACAAAATTAAGTACACTGGTTAAAACACAGGTGTGGGCACAACACCAATATAAATTTGCTAATATTTTCTGAATTCGGTGAGCTCTTGCTCACTGAATGTATGGGAAGGCAAGGAACTGCTTCAGGTAACACATTAGTGGAAGAGAGCTTTAAAAGATATAAATGGTAATTAATAGTGAGTACGTATAATGTATCTTCTAATCATTTTTATTGGTTGAGTAAATTGCTCAAATTTATAATTTTACATAATGTATAACTTGGCTATCGTGATAACATACATTACTATTATTTTCAGGTATGAGTCTTACAGATTTTGTATGGCCGAGCACACTGGCACTCACTTGGATGCTCCGTCTCACTTTGCTGAGGGCAAGTGGTCAGTTGACCAGATTCCCATCACTCATCTCATGGGACAAGGTCAGAGTTTCTTTATCAAATAAACTTTATTTCCAACTACTTGTATATTTTGTTATAGCTTTAGCTAAATGCTCCTTAAAAAGCTGCATGTATGTGTGCCCACATCCATACACCATACCCTATTATCCATACCTCCACATCCATACCAAATGCTCATCCCACCTCTCCCTGTACACATGTAATCCGCACCCAAGGCATATTAGTAATGCTGTAGCTGTAAAGCATAACATACAGATAGAGCTAGGCATCTCTCATTAAAGTTCTTGCATTCCACCCCAGTGAAATGCCTGTCATGAATGTAGTACTTCAGATTTCTATGCTTAGGTCTTACCACATGCTGTACAGTATTTTTGATTACTTTTTCATTGCTCACAAAAACTTCCCTCTTTAATACTCTTCAGTCTCACCCAACAAACAGTAATAGTATCAGAACTTAACGTTCATTCATTACACTTATTCTCAAAGATTCACATGGTAAGGATATAATTTAATTCCAATGTTTTTTTTTATTATAAACCTGTGCTTGACAGAATCATATAGAATAGATCTATCCATGTTTTCAGTAAAATTTAATACACCCTCTGTTTAGCTATTTCTTTCATCACTACTGAGCCATGTGATGAGTCCCATTCCTGCTGCCCTAGAACTGAGCAACAGTTGAGGTTACCCACAGTCTTAGTATGAACAATATAGCCAGGTAAGAAGACACAAAGTACAGGGAAACTTCTATTGGTATAACATTTACCCACAGATGGCAAAACATACCAATAATGGCTTACCTGCATTTGGTGCCTTCCAATTTGTCAGCATTTAAACCTTCTTTACACTATAGTGAAGTCAGTATAATTATTGATTTGCAAATGCAAGATTGCTAGTTTAGTCACCAGTACTTCTTACACAATTTTTCACATGAGATTTTCTTTTGATCACTGCTTTCCCACCTCTCTCCTTTGGTTTCTCTGCTTATTTCAGCATGAAGAGTTATTTGAGTTTAAGCACGTAAATTGCTGTAAGTTATTTGAAAACGAATTATTTATTATGTAATAGTGTTTTGCAGTTTAATATTGGAGTATATGGTCTGTCAGAAAGGACATCATTACAGTAAATACAGTAGTGTAATGTATACGTAAATTTATGTAATGTATATTTTCAGTGAAAAGAATCTGTACAGTGTTTTAACAATTCTAATTACATATACAGGTGATAGTTTGGAAGATGGAATACTTATACAAGTAATGGAGAAATTACTATTGAAAGTAATAATGGCAATAAATTATCACTGAAACACTGTATAGTACTGTGTATTTTATTTGTTATTGATACTGTTATGAAAATAGTTTCAAAATTTGTTTCTGTGGTATGAAGTGTTTTGTCTAAATAGCGTCATTGCTAGAGTACCATAAATGTAAGTTTACTCTTAAGTTTTAACTTTGGATGTCTTAGCTTTATTTGCATAGTGTACCAGCTATCCCATAATGTTTTGTCTGTTTCTATTGATAGAGAAAAATCACAACATCCACTTCTGACTTTAACAGGTGTTGTGGTAGATATTCAAAGTAAAGTAGAAAATAACCCAATTGCTGAACTAACTTCTGATGATCTGATGGCATGGTTGGATGAACATGGTCCACTTCCTGATGGTGTAATTCTCTTCGTGAGAACTGGCTGGGGGAGTAGGTGAGTGTCCTCTGAAGTCGGCTTATGTATTAAGTGAAACTTCTCAATTAAAACTTTAGTTCAGTCTAAAAGGAGGGAAGGGTATAGGTCACTTGAGACAGTACAAAAGTTTAAATTGTAAGGCCAGAAATAGTACAGTTAATGGGCTGAGCTGGAAACAGAACCATTTCTGTGAAGGAAGAATGTATCTTGTTAGGAATAAATAAGACAAAACTAAAGCTTCTTGGAGGCAGATGTCATCAGGGGTGGAAGACTGAATCAAGCAGTGATGCTTAAGGGAAAAAGTGATTGTGAATACTAATAAATAGAAATAAAAAATTGAAATTTTATAAGGCAGTGCATTGAGATTTCTGCAGGAATAAAGTTAGTTACATGATTGGGCTAATACTGTAGATTATATAAGAAATTGTGGTAAGTTTTTTATCCATAACAGAAAAATGCACCCAAGACTGATCTGTAACAGTTTTGAAAAAGGGTTCAGACTATACAAGATACAAATGTTTTATGGGCACTGAAGATTGATTTAAGGTCTTGTGTAATAGGTCCAGTTTTGTGTTTATAGCTATCAGGTGCACCTTGTAACTCTTTATTGATAGAAATTGATTATCTAAAGCTAGAGGCTAAGAAAGGAGTGTCCCACACTAAAATTACTCTGTAGAATTAATCAGTGAGGTAAGAATAATCATCACTCATAGCTATTCATTAAAGATTAGCCAATACTGAATTGTAAAATACCAGTTGTTGAATGGTGCTTGATAACTAATACAGTAAAATGTGTTTTAAGTACGCAGCCAAACTCTGTAAATTTAATTCATTAATGATAAAAATAATGTATTCTCATATTTCCAGGTATGGTAACAAAACGGCATACTTTGGCACAGATACAAATGATACGAGTAAACTTGTCTTTCCAGGTGAGTCAAAGGTATTATGTGAAGTTGCATGCAAGTAAAATTCTTTTGTAATAAATTATCAAAACTTACAATTTTTTCGTATATGATGTAGGTACAGTGCTTAATTTAGTTTTGAATAATAAGTTTAATTTTATTTAATGCAAGTATGGCATAGCACCACTATGAGTGATTCAATTAATGTACTTTTATACAAAAAACTAATATTTCCATATACAGTGGTACCTCGAGTTACGATGGTCCCCAAAATCGCCCTTTTATGTAAGTTTATTTTTTTAAATGCTTTTGTAAGTATATTTTTGGGGGTGTAAAAGGACTAGTCTATTTTACATTATTCCTTATGGGGATAAATTCGTTTGGTAATGGCACTTGAACAGCATTCTCGAACGAAAAAATATCGTAACTCGAGGTACCACTGTATATTTTTTTGTAAAACCCATACTGCATGCAGTATTTCATCTAAATTCTCATGTTAGGTAAAAGGACACAAGTGCAACTAATGTGACGTTTTATTGTGGCAACGTTTCGCTGTCCAAGAGCTTTATCAAGCAGTTACCAACATTTATACACTAAATTCGCACGATACTAGAGCATTTATTATAAAAGGTATAATGATTGTTTTTTTTTTTTTCCTCCTTTGGCTTATCATCAAAGAACTTAGTTTAATCCTGGGCAAGTAGACATACGGTGGAACCCCGAGTTTCGAACGGCTCCCAACTCGACCTATTATGTAAGTTTAATATTGAAAGTGCTTTTGTAAGTGTATTTTTGGGGGTCTGAAACGGACTAATCTAATTTACATTATTCCTTATGGGAACAAATTTGTTCGGTAACAGCACTTGAACAGCATTCTGGAACGAAGAAAGTTCGAAACTCGGGGTACCACTGTACTAGGAAATCTACAACTATTGCCCCTGTTTACCTAGATACTTGGGCACTAGCAGACTTATAGAAGGTATCCTGTGGGGTAGTAGTATACCTTTGATTGGGTTGGGCTTTGAAATTTGATGAGGTAGAATTACAGCTCTTAAGCCTGGTAATTCACCAGAGCTGAGGAGGGGCTGTTAAGGGTGTTTGGGCTTGAAGAGAGGATGGACAGAGATAGGTTGATAAAGAGGGTGTCTAAATCTGAGGTGGAAGGTAGAAGGGTAAGGGATCATCCCATGAATGGTTGCAGGTAGGGGATACAAGAGGCTTTGAGTTTTAGGGGGTTGAACATCCAGCAGGCTTGTGCGTGAGCATGTTAGATAATGAATGGAAAGACATGGTTTTTAATGGAGGTGCTGTTGGAGTGTGAGCAGGGTAACTTTTATGAAGTAATTTGGGGAAACTGGTTTGTCAGACTTGAGTACTGGAGGTGAGAAGGGCAGTGCCCACACTTTGAAGGAGGAGTGGTAATGTTGCAGTTGGAGGGGTAACTCTGATTGTGAGGCCAACACATTTCTGGATAGTGACTGAGTGGATGTGTTTTCTCTCCTTAGGGTCACCCTGCCTCAGTAAACTTAAAACATACTGTAGTTCTTGAATATAGTATCATAAAGGGTACTAATTTATACAAGTAAATGTAAATTAGTAACATGTACATCTTGTTCTTTCAACAAACCGGCCATATCCCATCGAAGCAGGGTGGCCCAAAAAGAAAACAAAAGTTTCTCTTTTTAACTTTAGTAATGTATACAGGAAAAAGGGTTACTAGCCCCTTGCTCCCGGCATTTTAGTCGCCTCTTACGACATGAATGGCTTAGGGAGGAAGAATTCTGTTCCACTTCCCCATGGAGTAACATGTACATATTTAAATAATTAAAATGAAGATAACTTTCTATGAAATAAAGTACTCTTTGATAATTTTTTACAATAGTTTGACTGTGAATGCTTTTCCAGGCTGCCACCTTACTAAGGTAGAAGAGTACTCAGAGTAAACTAGGCATTAAAAATATTAAGAGGTAAATATTGAGCATGAAAAGGCAGCCTGGGGTGATCTCGTGTGGATAGTTTTATCCTTACTGACTGCTTTAAATGAATGCAATGTGGTGTTTCTACTAGATTTTATGAGTAGATAATAAATTACTCCTGTCTAAAGAGTTCCATAATTTTAGTTTTACTTAACTAAATTTGTGTGTTTTACTATTGTTGTGGCCAAATGTTGACAAGATACAATGTATTACCTGATTCGTGTCTAGACCTTTCATAAAATATTCCCTTCCAGAGGTGCACCATTATGCTGGTCAAGTGCTCTTGATCAAAATAATTTTAGCAACCCTTCCCTTTCTTGGTTCAAGCCAGATCAACTTATTTTCCTAGGCACTATGACTTTTGTTGTTTGTGTTTCACATGTAATACAGTAATAATAATAATAATTCTCCATGGGAAGTGGAAAAGAATCCTTCCTCTGTAAGCTATGCGTGTCGCAAAAGGTAACTAAAATGCCGGGAGCAAGGAGCTAGTGACCCCTTCTCCTGTATAAATTACTAAATGTAAAAAGACGAAAAACTTTTTAGTTTCTTCTATTTGGGGTCACCGTACCTTGATGGGAGACGGCCGGTGTGGTAAAATAATAATAATATGTATTATTATTATAATCAAATAGAAGCGATAATAATATGTAATATCAAATAGCCTCCTGTTTTGCCTAGTGTATTCTTTAGTTGTCAGGTTGCTGGGGCACTACTGTAGGTTGGTACAAGATATAGTGATAAGTTTTTTATCAGCATAAAAAAATGTTTTACTGTCCAGAGCCAGTAAAGATGCTCATTATATACATAAACATAAAGAGAATTCATAGTTTTTCTTGAATGATAAGTAGTTAAGAGGTCTGAAATTGGCTACAGAATTATCCAGATGGTGTGATGTTTTCTCAATTTGTATTTTCTGTTGCATTTTTCCCTTCTACCAACAGTTCCCATAATAATGACTTCCATTTTATTACTGCAGGAATCAACCCAGGAGCTGCGCAGTTACTAATAGGATATGAAGCAGCCACAGGGCGTCGGGTGTTTGGCGTAGGGCTGGATACACCCTCTCTTGACTATGGGCCATCTACGCTATTCACCTCACATGTTGAGCTATTCACTGCAAATATATATGGCTTGGAGAATGTGGCAAACTTGGAGGTAAAGATCTGTCAATTTGGCTCTTTCAGTAGTTTTTTTAATATGGTCAACTGAATTTTATATAATAGGACTTGTAAAAACACTTTTAAGATTATTGGTAGTTTATACAAATACATAATACAGTACAGTGGACCCCCGCCTAACGAGCACCCCGGAAATCGTACAATTATGTAAGTATAATATTGTAAGTGCTTGTGGAAGTGTATTTTTGGGGGTCTGAAATAGACTAACCTACGTGACATTATTTCTTAAGGAAGTAAATTCGTTCGGTAATGGCACTTGAGCAGGCTTCTGGAATGAATTTTGCTCGTTACACGGGGTCCACTGTATATTACTTCTTTCTTTCAACACGTCGGCCATTTCCCACCAAAGCGGGGTGGCCCAAAAGGAAAAACGAAAGTTTCTCCTTTTACATTTAGTAATATATACAGGAGAAGGGGTTACTAGCCCCTTGCTCCCGGCATTTTAGTCGCCTCTTACGACACTCATGGCTTACGGAGGAAGAATTCTGTTCCACTTTCCCATGGAGAATATATTACTTAATGTTTAAATTTTTTTAAGTTATACATGTGCATTTCTGGAGAGATTAAAGGAATGAGTGATGGTGAATGTGTGTTCCTTCTTTGGGTCACCCTGCCTTGGTGGAAAAGGACTGCAGGTTAGGTTCTGGGCTACTGCTGTAAAACTAAAATCACTGTAAAGTGAAGTTCAACTTATATTCAAACTTTATAACTTAGATATGCAACTTTACTTATTTTATAAATTATCAACCATAACTTTTTACCATGTAGTCTAGAATTAAGTAGTCCTAAGAATGCCCGCAATGCACAGCATATTAGGGGCTTTTGGCATGTACATCTCATTAATAACTATGTAATAACTATGTATAACTATGTCTACCATATATAATTGTACAATGTCTCAATAAAGTATTATTATTATTATTATTTTTTTTTTTTTTTTTTTTTTTTTCAACAAGTCGGCCGTCTCCCACCGAGGCAGGGTGACCCAAAAAGAAAGAAAATCCCCAAAAAGAAAATACTTTCATCATCATTCAACACTTTCACCACACTCATACATAATCACTGTCTTTGCAGAGGAGCTCAGCATAGCTTTTTTTTTCAATTTCTGATATGTATAAAAGCCTTATAACATGTTTACACTATCATATACATTAAGTGAGCAATAGAACTAGGCCTAAAAAATGCATATACAGTACACACATTACTTTAACTAAATTTCATTCTTAGCTTAGTGAGTGGTGAATATTTTTATTGTATGAAGCCTAAATAAATGAAGAATGGTTATAATTAAAAACTGCTGTATTAGCGAAATGCTGTAAAGCAAGGCCCTTCTGTATCTTGTACAAAAGTGCAGTATGCACAATAGGATTAAACATTAGGTGACAGTGCAGGAGTTGTCGTGGTTGTAAAAGCATTTTAGGAAAAAATTAGAGATAAAGTTGAAAATTCCTAATGCTGTAAAGAAAGAGGACAATCATTTCTTCTCAAAAGAAATGGAAAGTAGAAATTTGAGTTTAATCAGAATAGCAGTGTGTATATTTCAAAGTGAACAAAGCAGTTTTGAATATCTCAAGCTCAAACTATTTAATTAACAAAAGTTTTTGCAGCATTTGTCATGTAAATCTGGTACTGTATATAAATAATGCATAGTAATTATGTATTATGACTTCCAGCAAGCGTGCGTGAGCATGTTAGATAGGAGTGAATGAAGACAAATGGTTTTTGGGACCTAATGAGCTGTTTGAGTGTGAGCAGGGTAATATTTTGTGAAGGGATTTAGGGAAACTGGTTAGTCGGGCTTGAGTCCTGGAGGTGGGAAGTACAATGCCTGCACTTTAAAGAAGGGGTTTGGGATATTGGCTATTTGGAGTGACATCTAAACGTATCTTTGCGCCTCTGCAAAGACAGTGATTATGTATGAATGATGGTGAAAGTGTTGAATGATGATGAAAGATTTTTTTTCCTTTCTTTTTGGGTCACCCTGCCTTGGTGGGAAATGTCAGACGTGTTAAAAAAAAATTATGTATTTGCAGCTACAGGAACAGAGCTCATGCTTTTTGTCTGTGAAAATTTATTTTTAAAAACTATGATTTTGGCAAAACATTTTAAGATTTTATTCCAGTCATCTACTACTCTTGTTTAATTTTTTTCAATAACCTTTCTACAGCTCCATGTTTCAAATCATGGCTTCTTGTTTTCCTTACTGCTGGCACAAAACAAATCCTGTCTACTTTTCACATCCATTTAAAACTTTAAATATAGTTATCATTTCTTCTTTCAGAGGTATTACATACTTTTATTTATATTTCTAAAGTTTAGAATACATTGTGACAAGCCTTTTTTTATAATGGAATATTAAAAGATACAGGGGAAAATTGGGGAGCTGCAGATGCTGATCTCCCAGTTGTCTCCCGTATGCATTTCTCTCCAAGAAACTAAACTCCACTATATTATTTACTCTTCTATCTCAGCTCCCCCTTGATTATAATAATAATATCTCAGACTACTTACTTTTTACTGTGTTCATCCTTACAGTGAAAGTGCACTTCTAGTGCACACTGATGTTCCATATATCAGTTTATCCAATTTTCACTTCTGGGACCCATGTTCATTTAAATAAAGGATATACAATCTGCTTTTGGTACATATATCTTCACCCCTTATTTTTAAATGCCCTGTCAGTCCTGATCTCATTATTGCCTGAACCAGCACTTGGAACTTACTTTAAGGTGTGTCCTATTGTGACTCGAGTGGTGGCCTATGGGAGTCTTTTCTTACTCAGTTACCTTTGTTCTAAATACTGAGACATGGACCCATGTCAAACTGTCAACTGAGTATCGGGAACATGCATCTCTTCCATTTGCAGGTGCTGCTGCTCCTCTCAGTAGGTTGGGGTGTGTAGGTGGCTCTGGAACATATTTTAACTATTTATCCACAATTTAAACATTTTTGCCATCATTTATATTTTTATAATTACTGGGGTACTATGAGGATCTTGGGTGCTTTTTTTTTAAGTGATGCTAGATATTTTAACTTGGTGTGATTGTATTTGTCTTGTGTATTTTGTTCATGCAAATACTTTTTTGTTAATCTTATCTTTGTTTTTCTTATGTGTTAAATTTTTCTTTTATTGCAACATGTGCAAAGTGATCAACACAGTCAGAGCTTTCTTCAAATTTCATAATTAACTTTAGTATATACCTACCTATTAGAGTGTGTAATAAATTTTATTTTATCAACAGAAATTGCCTATCACTGGGTTCCATGTGACAGTAATGCCTATGAAGATTCGGGGAGGCAGTGGCGCACCTGTACGCATTCTAGCAACTCTCCCTGATCCCAGCTCTACTTCACAAGCCATTGCACACGCCTCTCTCCTGTACTTCATGGCTGCTTCTTTCTCATTACTCTGTGGATATTTATAGATCTTGTAATAGTTGTCCCTGACAGTCATTTTTGTACAGGATTAACTTTAGTTACATATGTGATGTTCATGTAGCAGGTACAATACATTGCTACATGTAAAGTATGCCAACATTGCACCAGCATGAAATTTTATTTATTATACATTAAATATTAGGATGTCTTGTGCCTACTCATTTATTTAAATTAACGCATTAAATAGCCTATTGAATATAAACATCCTTAAACACTTATTATACTTATAACTGACCCTCTGTACATTTCAGGTAATGGAAATAATTATATGTCTACAAGCAGTTGGCAGTGAGCATGGCATGCACATTTGATCGGCATATATACAAAATTGTCACAACTGGTCTTGCTCTAAAATAATCGGAAGATTTTAGGAAAGGGACTGTACTACAGGTGTACATAACATGGGACTTCATGCAAAGGAAATACTGTATCAAGAAAGGCCAACCATGTTATTCAATTGTTTTAATTTTATGCTACCAAACGTTGATGTTCTGATTTTCTAAATTTAAATTCTGTTTTTACTTTTAAGCAATGAACAGATTCATAAAAGCGTCTCAAAAGTTGAGAATTTCTGCTTTACTATTAGTATCGTACATGAATTTATTGTTTTTATTATTATTAATGCTACTGCTGCAAAAGATATTATTCTGATTTTGTTCATTATTGTATGTATGTACTGTATTTTATATAATTACATGTATCCTATGGAATCTTAAATTTTAAATACAGTACAGGACTTGAAAATGTTTTCAAGAGATACATTTATGTGATATTAAATATACAGTAAATACATTACTTCAGTCGGAGGCTCATGACAGATGATTGCTGTAGTTGATTAGTTGCTAGTGGTAGATTTAGGAAATTCAGTTTCCTGCTTTAGTATTTTAGTTTGTGTACAGTGCTCTGCTTATATTTATGGGTGGACCCAACTTTTGCAATTACATTACTGTTAATAGCTTACTGTACTACTTGTATCTCTTGAAATTTTTATAGTATATAATCAGTAAAGTATTTTATTATTCTTGATTTTTATATGCCATAATATAACCTGACAACGTAGCATAAATTCTCAGATACAGAGGATACCTTTATTAATGTGGAAACTAATTTAAAACTACTTGACAATGTGTAGCTCTGAAATAAGATTATTAAACGTAATGATTATTTAAAGTAACAAAATTGCATTGAGACGACAGTGTTATTATTAAAAAGATAGTATAGTAATTCAAAACTGTGTGAAAAATTATGTAAATGCCATTTCCCAACATGTAATAGGAAGTCATTACTGAACAGTAACAAGCTGTTGTTGTATTTTCATATGCATATTTTTGTGCTGAATGACCCGTATGAGTTATTCAGCTTGTGGCTTATTCAGGCTCTTCCCTAGGATGCGAGCTACAAAAGCTAAAAGCTAGCTTACACCTAGAGGGCCCCTGCTTATACAGCAAGTTATGTTCCAGGCTTCTGCTTTACAGCAGAAGCCCGCAACATGTTTACACTATCATATGCTGTATCAAGTGAGCAACATAGGTGGGCCTAAACAATGCATATACAGTACACACATTACTCACCTTAAAATATTTTTGTCCTTGGGTTATAGTGAATGATGAATATATTTATTGTAGGAAGTCTGAATAAATGAAAAATGGGAATACAGTGGTACCTCGAGTTACGATATTTTTTCGTTCGAGAATGCTGTTCAAGTGCCATTACCAAACGAATTTATCCCCATAAGGAATAATGTAAAATAGACTAGTCCTTTTACACCCCCAAAAATATACTTACAAAAGCATTTAAAAAAATAAACTTACATAAAAGGGCGATTTTGGGGACCATCGTAACTCGAGGTACCACTGTAATTAAAAATGGCTGTAAAGCAAAGTGCTGTAAAATGGGGCCTGCCTGTATATACAGTGGTACCCCGGATTTCGTACAGCTCCCAACTCGAACAATTATGTAAGTGTATTTTTGTAAGTGCTTTTGTAAGTGTATTTTTGGGGGTCTGAAATGGACTAATCTAATTTACATTCGTCCTTATGAGAACAAATTCGTTCGGTAACGGCACTCGAACAGCCTTCTGGAACGAATTATTGACAAAATCCGGGGTACCACTGTATTTACTGTTAGGTCATCAAAGGTAAGATTTGACCATGAATCAAATTATGGGTCATTCAGCTTATTGACTATTTTACTTCCTCTTGAAACCTCTTTATATGAAGGGTTAAAAATTTTGTCTACTCAGCCCCAGACTGCCACGATATGCTAGGCTTTCTGTGTTGAATTACTATAGTATTATATGAAAGGAGTTTCATATACATCTCATGGTAGAATACCATCAATCAGGGTGTACTGATGCACCCTCTGTCCAAGGACTTGGATCTGTTCTCTCTTTCCTTGGATCAAACTAGGTTGCTGCCTCTCCCCTCCCATTTTCCAGGTGCTACAAGGCCCTTGTTGGTTAAATGCTAAACCTCTCCTGTGAATTCAATAAAATAATTGCTAGAATGAAGGGAGTTTCTTAAGAGCATGAGTCTGGCAACAAACTAGAAACTATCCACACCGTGGAGGAAGAAGTGAGGAGACAACTTAAGAATAAATTAAATTTATGCCATTACAAGGGACCTGGAGAAGAGCTGCTGCTGCTGCAGAGGAAAACCATTGTGGTTGTAGGGATAAAACAAATATTCTCTCAAACCTTCAGGAGTTCTTAAACATTTAAGACGTATAAAATAAGACAGCTAGGGTGGGGAGCCTATGGTTTTAGTGCTTCCCCCATGATTATAATAGTAGGGTGGAGTGGCCTGAATCTTCCTAGATTGCAAGACAGTCAATGCTATACTCAAGTAGGGATGACATTGTTTTAAACTTAAACCTCTTAAGAGTGATTATTTTGATCCAGGAACAGTATTTATCCTCCTTGGATCAAACCTGAATGTCTGCCCTTTTCCAGGTGCTGTATGATCCTTCGTTTTGTGCTTTTCTCCCTGATTAACATAAATTTAGCTAGAAGAGCAAACAGGAATAAAGGGGAAAATGCTTAAGTGGTTCATAGTATATGGCAGTTTGGAGATCATATCAGTAAAGGGCTATATGACCCTCTGGTTTAGCGCTTAATTTTATTGTATGTACAGTAGTATTATTATTATATCGGTAAAGGTGTTAAAATGGGTTTACTTGGGGAACAGTAATGGATGCAATACTGTTACAGCCTTTCTAGGCCCTTCAATATAGTTGCCTTGATGCCACTTAACAGCTCTTGATCTAAGGAATTGGACTTGTCCTCCTCCCCTTCCTTAATCTGAGTGGCTCCCATTTCCCAGAGGCTACATGACCCCTAGGAGTTTAGTATTCCCTCCCAAATGAATGTATTACTACTACAGCTCATGACCAACTCTTTCACCTTATCATGATTGCCATTGATATGGAGCTGGTCACTGTCTAATTATACTTGCCACTTCAAGGGGTTCTTAATCCAATAAAACAAACTTTCATCTCTAGAAATTGAACTACCACTCCCTTAGTTCCCTTCAAGGGAGATTTGTTTGTGTTTGTGAGGGGCTCCTGATATAAAGAATCGGACCTGTGCTCCAATTTCTTGAATTGATCCTGAATCTCTTCCATTCTCCCAGGTGCTGTATGACTCCTATGGGTTTAGCGTTTAGTTTTGATTATAATAATACGAATGTAATAATAATTCTCCCTTAGTTATTATTATCAAATAATAAAGCGCTAAACCGACAAGGGTCGTGCAGTTCCTTAGTTGGATTAAACCTAATTACCTAAAATTTCACAGGCACTGCGACCCTTATGGTCTTAACTCTTCCCATGAATACAGTAATTATCACCTCAGGAGGCATTCTATGCAATTATTTTTGGTTTCATTTTCCCCTGTAGGTTTAGCACTTAGTACTGATTGTAATAATGATGATCTTTGTAGTACTTAGTATTGATTGTAATAATAATTGTCTTTGCTGCTTCTACCTCTCAAGGGAGGTTCCTAAATGCTGGTGAGGGGCACTTGATCCAAGGAATTGAACTTTTCCTCCTCTTAGATCAAACTTGATTGCCTCCCATTCCTCAGACATTTAAGATAATTTGCATTATCTTAAAGCCTGCATTTATAATCTTCCATTGTGCAAGGAGCCTCAGTGGAGCACTGAAGACACAATGTGGAGCAGCTTGCAGTGCTTTGTTCTTGACACAAATTTTTTTTAGTGGATATTGTTATTGTGTATTAAGCCAGAGATGATGATAACCAACAATAACCCCCAAAAAGTAAATGTGGCTTATTTACATAAAAGTTATCCCTAGGATGAGAGCTACAAAAGCTGATACATAAGTACATATTTACTGCTAGGTCATCAGGGGTAAGGACACATTTTGTTGAGAAGTTGAGATGAGCACTGCCACTGAGCTGCACATCACCTAGAGAGCCGTGTGCAGTGTGTGTCGTGTGCATTCATCACAGTAGACAGAAATGGTGGGAAATATACTCCTTCAGATAAGACGTAGAGCTTATCATGTTTGTATATGATTGTGCGGGTGTGTGTACGTGCATGGGTCCAGGCAGTCGAAGTCCACCGTGGATATCTTTCTCTCCACTGCCCTTGGAATAAGTGGATGGGTCGTTAAAACAGAATATAACCAGCCTATTTGCATAAGAGTTTTTATGAGGATAGTGAGGCTCAGGTTAGGGTGTGTAGGAGAGAGGGAGATTACTTCCCAGTAAAGTAGGTCTTAGACAGGGATGTGTAATGTCACCATGGTTGTTTAATATATTTATAGACGTGGTTGTAAAAGAAGTAAATGCTAGGGTGTTGGGGATAGAGGTGGGATTAAATTATGGGAAATCAAGTACAAAATGGGAGTTGACACAGTTACATTTTGCTGATGATACTGTGCTTATGGGAGATTATAAAGAAAAGTTGCAAAGGTTAGTGGATGAGTTTGGGAGGGTGTGTAAAGGTAGAAAGTTGAAAGTGAACATAGATAAGAGTAAGGTGATGAGGGTATCAAACAATTTAGAAAAGAAAAATTGGATATCACATTGGAGAGAGGGAGTATGGATGAAGTGAATGTTTTCAGATATTTGGGAGTTGAGTTGTCAGCAGATGGGTTTATGAAGGATGAGTTTAACCATAGAATTGATGAAGGAAAAAACGGTGAGTGGTGCGTTGAGGTATCTCTGGAGACAAAAAACGTTGTCCATGGAGGCAAAGAAGGAAATGTATGAAAGTACAGTGGTCCCTCGGTTTTTGCCGAAAATTCGTTCCAGAATGCTGCTCAAGTGCCATTACCGAACGAATTTGCTTCCTTAAGAAATAATGTCACGTAGGTTAGTCTATTTCATACCCCCAAAAATACACTTGCAACAGCACTTATGAAAATACACTTACATAAATGTTCGAGTTTGGAGATGCACGAAAACCAAGGGACCACTGTATAGTGGTACCGACAATCTTATATATGCGTGAAGCTTGGGTTGTAAATGCTGCAGAGAGGAGGAGGCTGGAGGCAGTAGAGATGTTCTGTCTAAGGGCAATGTGTGGTGTAAATATTATGCAGAGAGTGTGGAAATTAGGAGATGTGGTTACTAAAAGTATTAGTCAGAGGGGTGAAGATGGGTTGTAGAGGTGGTTTGGTAATTTAGAGAGAATGACTTGGAGAGCATATAAATCTGTAGGGAAGGAAGGCGGGGTAGGGGTCGTCCTCGAAAAGGTTGGAGGGAAGGGGTAAAGGAGGTTTTGTGGGCGAGGGGCTTGGACTTCCAGCAAGCGTGCGTGAGCGTGTTAGATAGGAGTGAATGGAGACGAATGGTTTTGGGGACCTGACGAGCTGTTGGAGTGTGAGCAAGGTAATATTTAGTGAAGGGATTCAGGGAAACCGGTTAGCCGGACTTGAGTCCTGGAAATGGGAAGTACAATGCCTGCACTTTAAAGGAGGGATTTGGGATATTGGCAGGTTGGAGGGACTTCTAAACTGTCGTATCTGAGTGCCTCTGCAAAGACAGTGATTATATATGAGTGAGGTGAAAGTGTTGAATGATGATGAAAGTATTTTCTTTTTGGGGATTTTCTCTTTTTGGGTCACCCTGCCTCGGTGGGAGACGGCTGACTTGTTGAAAAAAAAAAAATTGTATATTCCACAAGTACATTATATCTGCTGGCATATCCATAAATGTCACAAGTACAATATACCTGTTGGTATAACAGGAATTATATATCTACGTACATATAAAGTGGGTAAACCAAGGATAAGGAAAGGCAATGCATTATTGGACAGTTTTATTAAGGTCTCCAATACAGATTGTAAACAAATCACATAACGGGTGGAGCTCGAACCAGTGGCAGGGAAGTCTTAAAACTGGCAGAACTTCCCTGCCATGGGTTCTAGCCCCACCTGTTTTGTGATGTCTCCAATAAAGATTTGCCTTGATAACTATCTTAGTTTTCCCCACTCGTCAAACGACTACCATTCAAATCTTCAATGTTGTTATTTAAATGCATTAGAAACTTATACAGCACTCTCTATCACTGTTTCTGCGTACATCGAGGCTTTGATACAAGGATACTTTTGTCAGATCACTGGGGTACGAGGAGCTGCACTGTATGACCCTTGTAGGTTAAGCGCTTCTTTTTGATTATACGTACAGCCTCTCCTCACCGACGGAGTTCCGTTCCTGAGACCTCGTCGGTAAACGAATTCGTTGCTAAGTGAGGTGCATACTATAATGGTAGTGGGTTTGTGTCAACCATCTTTGATATTATTTTAATGTCACCTTTGCACCATTTATAACAATTCTGGTATACAGTGGACCCCCGAGTTTCGGTCATAATTCATTCCAGAAGGCTCTGGTGGTCTGGTGGCTAAGGCTCTCGCTTCACACGGCGAGGGCCTGGGTTCGATTCCCAGCCAGGGCAGAAACATTGGACGTGTTTCTTTACACCTGTTGTCTATGTTCCCCATCAGTAAAATGGGTACCTGGGTGTTAGTCGACTGGTGCGAGTCGCATCCTGGGACACTGACCTAATCTGCCCGAAATGCTCAGCATAACAAGGGACTTTCTATATACATAGTAGTATGTCACTGATGTCAGCTAGGACTGTATACAATGTACATGTACTTGTAGTAAATAAAGATATTATTATTATTATTATTATTATAAGGCTGTTCAAGTGCCATTACCGAACAAATTTGTTCCCTTAAGGAAAAATGTAAATTAGATTAGTCCTTTCAGACCCCCAAAAATACAGTGGACCCCCGAGTTTCGTAAAAACTTCACTCCTGAAGTCTGCTCAAGTGCCATTACCGAACGAATTTACCCCCTTAAGAAAAAATGTCACGTAGGTTACTCTATTTCAGACCCCCAAAAATACTTTTCCACAAGCACTTACAATATTATACTTACATAAATGTACGATTTCCGGGGTTTACGAAACTCGGGGGTCCACTGTACACATACAAAAGCACTTACAATATTAAACTTACATAATTGTTCGATTTCCGAGGTGACCGAAACTCGGGGGTCCACTGTATTTTTAAATGTTTGTACAGTAGTGTACTGTAGTATATTGAAATAAACAGAATAGAGGAAATCAGCTCTAATATACATTATTTAGGTATAAATACTGGTCACGGAGCCTGTCGTAAGTCCAAGACATTGGTAAATGAGTACGTCACTAAGTGAGGAGAGGCTGTAATAATAAGCTTACAGGATGCAGGGATACGTTTCTTGGATTACTGAAGTAGAGTGGGCTGGGCTTATAAGATATTTTTTTCTGCAGTATTACTAAAAAAGTAGTTTACATGTATGTAATAAAATATTTAGCACAAAAGAAAGCCACTAGCATTCAGTGCATTTCGGAGAGACTAATTCTAATAATGCTTATGGACTTCTTAAGAACTAGACATATAGGATATGGGATGCTTTCCTTGGATCACTGAAGCAGCAGATGCTGTGTTTATGAGTGGATGTGTATTTTGTGTTATGATCATTATTATTATCATTGATGTTGTTGCTAACAGGAGTACCCAAGAGAGGAGAGAGTTTTACCTGCCTGTAGCATTTAGCAGCACACAAACTTTTTAGTTAGTTCAGACTCTCAGGTAAGGACCCACTAGGGGCGAGGGGGAAGTGGGGACAGAAGAAGAATAGCCGGTGAGAGGAAGAGCTGAAGTAGAAGAGAAAGAGTCAGGACTAAACCCAACAGTCTAACTACTTATCATAAACTTCAAAATTAGCATAAACCTATACAGTGGACCCCCGGTTTACATACTGCTCCAAACTCGAACAATTATGTAAGTGTATTTTTGTAAGTGCTTTTGTAAGTGTATTTTTGGGGTCTAGAAGGACTAATCTAATTTACATTATTCCTTATGGGAACAAATTCATTTTGGTAACGGCACTTGAACAGCATTCTGGTACCACTGTATTATTAATGTTACATTAAATGGTACATTACTGGCAATATAACACAAGGAGAGCAAAACTATAAAATGCTCATAATTTAACATAAAAGAACTATACGATGCTGGTAATTTAACAGGAGAGGAGAACTATAAGATGCTGGTAATTTAACACAAGGAGAGGAGACTATAAGATGCTAGTAATTTAATGCGAGAAGAGATTCATGAAAATAATAATCTAACAAGAAGAGAACTTGGAGATTATATTTAATTTAACACGGGGAAAAGAGTAACTGTCATTAAATTAAGAGAAAGAGATCCTTGAAATGCTTGATGGTAACACGATAAGCTTGAGAGATCTTATCTCCCATGGATCCACCTCGGTACCTTAGCAACAACACATGTATATAGGCGGCCGGGGTGCCTTCATGCTGATCAAGGGCTCTTGATCTGAAGAATTGAAGCTACCCTCTCCGTTGGATTAAACCTGATTACCTTCCATTCCCCAGACGAAATATGACCTTATTTAGTGCCCAACCATGACTATAATAATAATAAATTAATAATAATAATAAATTAAATAATAATAAATTAATAATAATAATAAATTAATAATAATAATAAATTAATAATAATAATAAATTAATAATAATAATAATAAATTAATACATAATGATATAATAATAATAGTGTAATTCTTGAAATGCCATAAAAACTAACAGTGGAATCCTTGTGGAAAATTTAGGCATGGTCAGAGAAGAGACTATCATGGGTAGTGAAACGAGGATCGAGACTCACTAGGTTTAGAGCCTCACAAACCACAATGTGTGACTTCTTGACTATCCAGATATACATGTGTTTTGTAAGCCAATAAAGCTGTGAACGTTGCTCTGCCCACGACGTTCAGTCAAGTGTATTTACAAAGTGGGGATTTATATTATAGATTTCTTATGTATTTACTCTAACTCACTCTCTCTCTCTCTATTTTAAAACACTCTGGCCGTCTCCTGCCGAGGTAGGATGATCCCATAAAGAGTAAAACCCTTCCACTGTCACTTATTCACCCATTGTCTAACCAGAAGTGTGCTGACATCACAGTTCAGATGACTCTCCAAACTACAACATTCACACCCCGCCTTCAGAGGGCAGGCACTGTACTTTCCACCTCCAGGACTCAAGTCTGGCTAACCGGTTTCCTTGAATCCCTTCATAAATATTACCTTGCTCACACTCCAACAGCACGTCAAATAAAAAAAACACTTGCTTCCACTCCTAACATGCTCACACAAGCCTGTTGGATGTCCAAGCCCCTAGCACTCAAAACCTCCTGTACCTTGCTCCCTCCAACCTTTCCTAGGATGATCTCGTACTCCTCCTTGCCTTCACCAAATATTTATATGCTCTCCTAGTCATCCCATTTTGCTCCATCCACTCTAAATGTCCAAACCACCTCAACAATCTCTCCTCAGACCTCTGAATAATACTTTTGGTAACTCCACACTTCCTAAACTTCAAACTCAGAATTCTCCCCATAATATTCACACCACGCATTGCCCTCAAACACATCTTCACTTCCTCCAGCCTCTTCCTCGTTGCAACATTCAAAACACATGCATCACACCCATACAAGTGTTGGTACCACTATATACTCTGGTACATTACCCTCTTTGCCTCCATGGATAAAGTTCTGTCTCCACAGATGCTTCAATGCAACAGTTATCTTTTTTTCCCCTTCGTCATTTCTATGATTCACTTCATCTCTCATAGAACCATCTGTCGATAGGTCTATTCCCAAATATCTGAACACATATACTACCTTCATACTCCCTCCCTCCTATCTCTCTCTCTCTCTCTTTTATATATATATATATATATATATATATATATATATATATATATATATATATATATATATATATATATATATATATATATATATATATATATTTTATTCATGCCATCATGAAGTGGTTCATCATTTTTAAGCAGGTAGCGAGCGGGCGGATAGCAACCACCCAGGGAGGTACTACCATCTTATCACTGTAGAACGGCAACAACCACCCAGGGAGGTACTACCATCCAATCTCATCACTGTTGTTGTAGGTTCGCCGGTATGTCCGGCCCGGGTCTTCTCCAAATGGTGACCCGGCCTCTCATCACTGTAGAACGGCAACAACCACCCAGGGAGGTACTACCTACCTATCTCATCACTGTAGAACGACAACCACCCAGGGAGGTACTACTATCCTATCTCATCACTGTAGAACGACAACAACCACCCAGGGAGGTACTACTATCCTATCTCATCACTGTAGAACGACAACAACCACCCAGGGAGATACTACTATCCTATCTCATCACTGTAGAACGACAACAACCTCCCAGGGAGGTACTACCATCCTATATCATCACTGTAGAACGGCAACAACCTCCCAGGGAGGTACTACCATCCTATCTCATCACTGTAGAACGACAACAACCTCTCAGGGAGGTACTACCATCTTATCACTGTAGAACGGCAACAACCACCCAGGGAGGTACTACCTACCTATCTCATCACTGTAGAACGACAACCACCCAGGGAGGTACTACTATCCTATCTCATCACTGTAGAACGACAACAACCACCCAGGGAGGTACTACTATCCTATCTCATCACTGTAGAACGACAACACCCTCCCAGGGAGGTACTACCATCCTATCTCATCACTGTAGAACGACAACAACCTCCCAGGGAGGTACTACCATCCTATCTCATCACTGTAGAACGACAACAACCTCTCAGGGAGGTACTACCATCCTATCTCATCACTGTAGAACGACAACAACCTCCCAGGGAGGTACTACCATCCTATCTCATCACTGTAGAACGACAACAACCTCCCAGGGAGGTACTACCATCCTATCTCATCACTGTAGAACGACAACAACCTCCCAGGGAGGTACTACCATCCTATCTCATCACTGTAAAACGACAACAACCTCCCAGGGAGGTACTACCATCCTATCTCATCACTGTAGAACGACAACAACCTCCCAGGGAGGTACTACCATCCTATCTCATCACTGTAGAACGACAACAACCTCCCAGGGAGGTACTACCATCCTATCTCATCACTGTAGAACGACAACAACCTCCCAGGGAGGTACTACCATCCTATCTCATCACTGTAGAACGACAACAACCTCCCAGGGAGGTACTACCATCCTATCTCATCACTGTAGAACGACAACAACCTCCCAGGGAGGTACTACCATCCTATCTCATCACTGTAGAACGACAACAACCTCCCAGGGAGGTGTAGATGAATGGTTCAGAGAACCGACAAGTTATAAATTAGACACATATGCAACACTTGGGTATCTTTATTGAGGAAACGTTTCGCCACACAGTGGCTCCATCAGTCCAATACAAAGTAGAAAGGTGTAAAGAGAGGAGGAGTTTGAGATAATCAGTCCCTCGGCCTGGAGTTGATGTGTTCAGTCCATCAATCTTGTTGGAAGTGCAGCACAAGGGCGTAGAGGTGGCTTATATGCTTCAACACTTGTCCAACCTTTGGACGAAAACCTACTTCGACTAGTGGATGGTACCACTATGACCCCGCCTCCTCCTGCTTCACCTCACCTGATTACAACATATAAGCCACCTCTACGGCCTTGTGCTGCACTTCCAACAAGATTGATGGACTGAACACATCGACTCCAGGCCTAGGGACTGATTACCTCAAACTCCTCATCTCCTTACACCTTTCTACTTTGTATTGGACTGATGAAGCCACTGTGTGGCGAAACGTTTCCTCAATAAAGATACCCAAGTGTTGCATATGTGTCTAATTTATAACTCCCAGGGAGGTACTACCATCCTATCTCATCACTGTAGAACGACAACAACCACCCAGGGAGGTACTACCATCCTATCTCATCACTGTAGAACGACAACAACCACCCAGGGAGGTATTACCATCCTATCTCATCACTGTAGAACGACAACAACCACCCAGGGAGGTAATATTATGCTGTCTAATACTGAGTGTGAAACAGATACTTGCTAAATGTTTTGCAGTTCAA
Organism: Cherax destructor; assembly: GCA_009830355.1. NCBI lineage: Eukaryota > Metazoa > Arthropoda > Malacostraca > Decapoda > Parastacidae > Cherax > Cherax destructor. Next base: position 79,884 of record WNWK01003157.1, read on the forward strand.
GATTATTGGTCTACTTTTCGTTTCATGTACATGTAAGATAACAGGTAATTTTTCTGATTTTTATCTAAATAACATATATTTCAAGGGTAAAAGACAGAGATGTAAAACTGATTATATTCAAAGTCACGTACACCTGTTATTCAAGTACACGTATCGACAGTTTTATTACCCAGTCTTTGTTAATGGAGTAATGGGCTTGGTGCCCTGCCTTTGTCTTTATTACTTTATTTTGTGTATACGTTCGTAAAGGTGATGAGAAAGACAGTTGGGTATCTTTACTGTTGAAACGTTTCGCCTACAGGGTAGGCTTCTTCAGTCAAATACAGAGAATGGATTGAAGGCAGAAGTGACGAGGTAAACATGATGTGAACAGTCCATCAACCTTGTAGAAATAGTTTGAGGTTATCAGTCCCTCAGCCTGGAGAATAGTTCACCTATGACCTCTCCTTGTATACTATTCCAGCGGTTTATCATGTGTGAGTGTGTGTACTCACCTATATGTAGTTGCATCGATCAAGTCACAGCTCCTGGCCCAGCCTCTTCGCTAGTCGCTCCCCGCTTCAAGAGCCATTTCTTACCTCTTCTTAAAGCTATGTATAGATCTATGTGTGTGGTTGCAGGGGTCGAGTCGTAGCTCATGTGTACTCACCTAATTGTACTCACCTAATTTTGTGTGTGTGTGTGTACTCACCTAGTTGTGGTTGAAAGGTCGATTCACAGGTCCTGGCCCCTGTGTGTGTGTATTCACCTAGTTGTGGTTGCAGGGGTCGATTCACAGCTCCTGGCCCCTGTGTATGTGTGTGTGTGAATAATAATTAGTACCTACGAGAACAGTGCTTGTGGTATCTCGTTTTAATTATTTGATATTTTCCCAAGGATGCGACCCCAAGTGGACTAGCTGCCCGGTTACCTATTTACTGCTAGGTATTACTGTATTAATGCCCAAATAACGAGATAAAATAATGTATTGTTAATAAACCATTTACCATTTCGCCTTTCCTGGGAATGGAATGTGGGACAGGTCGATTATACAACGACTACTCTTCTCTCCTCTGTTCATTTTGACAACTGCCCACTTGATGGGTATGGATATATAATAAAATTATCAAATCAGCAACCCTAATTACTAAGCAACAGGTCACCAGTCTGTAATCGCCTAGTTGCTATTACGGGAGTCGATCCTTAACCCCTCACTAAGACTTCAAAATATGCACGTAGTCTGCCCAAAGCTCGTGTTCATTTTGGTCATTCTACTTTATGACCGACATAAGGTTGAAGAAATATTGAATAACATCCCTTTTCCCGCCTTTTAAAGTCATCTAAGTATCTTGTATGTCGTGATGATGTCTCTACTTAACGTTCCATCCTCTGATGTCAGCAGGTCCAGTTGTTTGACTCCTCATAGATTATTCCACACAACTCGTGACGAGTCTCTTTGCTACCTCTGAACTTTCTATTGTTTCTGGACATGCTTGACCAACGGTGGGCTACATGCTGGTTAGTTACCATTTTGTCCTAGGCACATGTCAATTAGACACTAGGCCTGTTGTATATATGTATGTGTATGTAAGGAAACACTTCGAAATGTTTCTGCCCCACCGGGAATTGAACCCGGCCCCTCCGTGCGTGAAGCAAGAGCTTTACCCACTAGGCCACCGGGGGCTGGTGCTGTGTACTCCATGAAGGTCCTGACATATGTTATATATAGGATCATGAAATATTCTCTGTTGTGGAAAACAGTTCTTAGGTTCACAAGCTGTTCCTCCAGCGGTATGTTAGATATTATACTTACTCCTAGGTCCTCCTTATGAGAGGTCCGTAGCTTCTTCTCCCCACCCCCACAGTCTGTACTCCATTTCCTGTCTTCTTTTCCCTTCATTATTCTTCACAGCGTTCATGTTTCTGGTGTTGAATTTCAGTAGTCACTTGGGTGACCATCCCTATTATTTGTCATAGCCATTGTACATCCATTTCCCGCCGTCTCAAGTTTTCATTAATCTCATTATTTTCACATCACCCACCAAGAGGAAGGCACAGGAATCCCTTCTTTGGCCCGTGTACACCCACTAGGAACAGCGCCGGTCCCAGTATTTACACGTGTGGAACCCCACTCGTCACACTTGTCCATTCTGATACATCTTCAAGGACTCTCACTGTGTCTCTAGGTAGATCCAAGCAGCTTACAAGCGACAATACTGAAAAAATGGCGTCAGTTGCTGAACAAGCTATGTCATGCTTTACGCAGAACGAAAAATTCTCTCGATAAAAGTATGTTTGTCTTCATCCACAAGGAATGTTTTTAAAGCGATCCCTCACCTTTTCAGTCTAAAAAAAATATATATATATAATTTTTTTTTTTAAAGCTTAGGAGAATGTTTCATGGGTAACACTTATGTTTAGCTATTATATAATAACTGCTTCTATACCAATTATATTAAGTAGCTTTATAAAGATATGGATTATTATTATTATTGAGAGTAACTATTACCAAGAAATATACGTTTATGGGTGTAAAACTGAACTATTTTCTTTTAAGACAACCTACAGATAGATTAGTAGAAAAAATGGTTGTAACTATGACCATAATTTTTAAAGGGATGGAGGGGTAAGCCGGAGGAAGGCCTCGGTCAGATGACCAAACGCTCCAATGGTGGGTCATCATCTGACCAAGACCCGGGTCAGGAAACACTTGTCCTGTTTCCTGAAGAACCTTACCTAACCTAACCTAGATAGTTTAGTCTAAATGCTTTATTATGCTTCCCATACCCAGCCAGTGGGCGGTAGTTAAAAGATTACAGAGGCACACAATGGGCAGCCTATTGTAAATAACTCATAAGCACTTTAAATTTGTTTAAATCCAACCATACCTTGCTAAAATAAGATAATATACATAATGCAAAAATCACATATAACCTACACTCTTTTCTTTTTATGCCTACAGATGGAATACCGGCCAAATAAAACTAAAATTACCACAAAAATAATAGAGAAAGTATAAACAGGTGCTTCAAGCGGAGCATGTATATATACCAACACAAGTATATATGCTGAGCACTACCAGACCTACTTCAGTATGTGGCTGACCGTCTCAGAGGGAGGGTCTTGACGAATACTTTCTCTCTAAAACTCGTTTCTCCACTTTTTAAAAGTGATATATCGGTGATAATCTTCATTCGCTTTATTACAAAACGAAAGTTTACGTAATGTTACACGGTACTTGACGATGATAATAGTGCACTTGTATTCCCTGCAATTATTATTGGTGTTAGAAAATTGCTTATTACTGACAGTGATGTGACGATATAAACAATAATAATAATAATTGTTATGCCATTATTATTATTATTTTATTATTTATTGTGCTATTATTATTATTATAATTATATTTTAATTATTATTTTCCCTTTTATTATACTAGCAACGACGTAGCCTTTATTAGCATTTAATGGATTCTCAGTGCGTGTTGTATGTGTTAAAAATGGTCTTTTAAAAATTTTGAGCAACTGCGCCGTCAGGTGAAGGCAGCGCTGAAGGAACCCACGAAGGAGATACAACTTCTTAGGGAGGAGAACAAGAGGATACCACCTATACCTGCCACAATGAGTGGAAATTAGTCTGCAAGAACGGATTAAACCTGATGAAGAAGGTTCAAGAAACTGCTGTCAAAACTATTAATTCCTTCAAATGTGGTTCGGCCATCAGAAACCACGAGGGAAAGTAAGAATGTGATTCTTACATTAGATTTATCGACAATGGATACTATGAATAGACAGACGTTGTGTTTTCCAGGGACTGAGATTGAGGATCAGCTGTAGGACTATGATAAATGTAATTAGAAAAGAGGGAGCCTTGTCATTATGGTCAGAAAACATATGTATCTCCTGACACGGATCATAATCCGATGATAATCCGTTTAGTGGGTAAGCATTCACTGTCCCACTGGATCTAGGCTTTGCACACCATCTAAAAAAAAAAAGAGAATATCTACATAGTATTGTATATAAGATAAGATAATGTCCTTACGGAACCATTCGGGATATTACCACACCCACGATCCGCAGGCATACAAATATTGAAGGTCTGCTAAAACATAAGAAAGGAGGAACACTGCAGCAGGCCTATTGTCCCATACTAGGCAAGTCCTTCACAATCCATCCCACTAACAATAATTGCCCAACCTAATTTTCAATTCTACCTAACTTTCACAGTCGCCGTCTGGTTGAATCTTCCCTTATACACAAGCAAGCATTGACAGTATTCCTTGTAGTGGTGCATTGTTCAGACTGCCCAGGGCCTTTACAAAAGACTCCTTGAATACAAATGCGTCTGCAAAACGTAGCAACAACAAAGCTTGTATCATGCAAAGGAAAAAACAGGCACCTCTAGTGGCCAGGACAAGGCTGAAATGTTTATCAAAGAGGACACCAGGACAGGAACGTGTTCAGAAGTTGCACACATACAAACTTCCAATATCATGGAACGGAACCAAGTTACTTTTAGCATCGGAAAATCTCTATGCTTAAATTTCTCTAAAACAGCGTGTAGTAACCCAGCAACCTGACGTCACCACTCGTCATCCATTCTACCTTCATAATATATATATATATATATATATATATATATATATATATATATATATATATATATATATATATATATATATATCCTGAAAATGTGAAAGGCACATCTTTAGGACCAATATATTTTATTAAAAGAGAAGGCAAAATGGGATTAGAAAAGTACACGTGATTACGAAATTAAAGTTGAAAATGAATCCTAGACAAATCCACCATCGCAGCCACCACTATTACGGTCAGCGTTGTATGATCCTAGTAGGTTTAGCTCTTTGTTTTGATTATAATAATATTACTGCTGCTGTTATTACTGCTACTAATTATACGCTACTACCACCACCATCAGTCCATTACACCAACACGTAAAATACATCTTCACAATTTACTCAAAAATTACACATCTTCATGTTTCAACATTTAGTTTAAAAATAGATTTCGATATTAAAGTATGATAACTGATAACGAAAGTGATACGTGGTGATGATAATGATAGCTTTCGAGATTACGTGAGCACTTTGGTAAGTGTTTTATCAAATGTATGTACCAAGGAGGAATGGCGGGTGGGAGAGGCTATGGTGGGAGAGGCTATGGTGGGGGAGATTTGAGTGGAAGTTGGGTTGAGGAGAGAGAGGTTAGGAACTCTGGAGACTGACAAGTGGAGGGAGGAAGGGAAGAGAAATCGGGGATTGACAGGAGGATGGGGAATTAGTGGCAGAGAAAGAGAAGGAACTGATCCCATTCGGAGATTCCATAAACTATTATGTCTTCATTCCTCTTTAAGTATGTTTTGATCCATTGTAGTGCCTTCCTGCTGTCTCTGTTTCTCCAGTTCGTGAATTAGCCTCTTTGTGTGATACTGTGGAAAAAATGTGTCATCATAAATGAAGTATGAACTTCCCTACAAAAAAAATCTTAGGCCTCAGGACTGAGAGATTCATTAAAAACTTCTCTTTCGATACGAAACACTGGATCATAATTCATTTTCTTTGTTTCCTACTCTCGTTCATTTTTATTATTCTTCCTCTCCTTGCTCTGTTCTCATGACCTCAGTGCGTCAAACATGACCTTGGAATATCCCGTCAACTGGTTTTTATTCCTAGAAGTACCAGCTGTGCCGAAGGTCAAGTCATCAAATTATGCAGAGGGAGGGAAGAGAATTACGCATCTTGGTTAGTTTTTGTTAATGGGGTTTAAAGCCTATTTACAATACAAGAGTCATTAAAATCGAGGTTGCATATAACCTGTACAGCACCAATCAGTAATATTTTAATTCCTAAAATGAGATTAAAGTAAGCTCTCAAGTCATGGCTGTATAACCCCTGTGGTTTAGTGCTTCTATTTGATTATAATAATAATCTCAAGTCATGTATATGTGTGTGTGCATGTGTGCGTGCGTGTTAGTTACCAATTGTTAGAGGCACATGTCGATTAGACACTAGGCTTGTTGTATATGCATGCGTGTATGTGTGTCGTGCCGAATAGGCAAAACTTGCGATTTTGGCTTAAATAGCAACGCTCTTCTTGCCGAATAAGGCAAGCGAAAATTTGTGTATGCAATAATTTCGCAAAAATCATTCTGAACCTGACGAAAAAAATATATTTCATTGTGTTTGTTTATTACTAAATTATTGTAAACTTATCTAAAATACATTTAGTAGGATTAGGCTAAATTAAATTGCGCTTGTTATAATAAGGTTAGGCAAGTTTTCTAAGGTTGTTTTGGTAAAAAAGTATTAATTTTTACATTAACATAAATAAAAAAAATATCTTTAAACCTATAAGATAAATTTTTAGAAAGGACTTTTGCTAATTGACCAGTTTTATCTATTCGGCAACACACACACACACACACACACACACACACACACACACACTACACAGCCCCGGTGGCCTAGTGGTAAAGCTCTCGCTTAACGCACGGAGGCCGGTTCTATTCGACGGGCGGAAACATTTCAAGTGTTTCCTTACACACACACACTCACACACATACATACAACAGGCCTAGTGTCAAATCGACATGTGCCTAGGACAAAATGGTAACTAACACACACACACACACACACACAGGCAATGTAACATCCCCCCAATGAAGAGCAGGGTGCCACTAGCACGTTGAGGGACAACACAATAAGTGTCAGGGGCCCAAGATTGTTCAACTGCCTCCCAGCATACATCAGGGGGATTACCAACAAACCCCTGGCTGTCTTCAAGCAGGCACTGGACAGGCACCTAAAGTCGGTACCTGACCAGCCGGGCTGTGGTTCGTACGTTGGACTGCGTGCGGCCAGCAGTAACAGCCTGGTTGATCAGGCTCTGGTCCAACAGGAGGCCTGGTCACGGACCGGGCCGCGGGGGCGTTGACCCCTGGAATTCTCTCCAGGTAGACACACACACACAACTCGACCCCTGCAACCACAATTAGGTGAGTACATACACACACCTGCAACCACAATTAGGTGAGTACACACACACACCTATGCGCAGCTGAGTGTATATAATTTTGCACACCAAGATGTAAATAGTCGTTATATTATTATTATTATTATTATTATTATTATTATTATCATTATTATTATTATTTCTATCTAACATCACTGTCATCAAATTATAGACAATATAATTGTCATGCAATTAGCCATGTTTATCATATATTGCCTTACGAATTTAAGCAACAGAACATACAAGACACAGGACAAAATTATGAATATAAATACTAGTCGGCGCTGGAAATTCGTCTGAATACATATGAGATAAAGCGAGAAAACTTGAGAGATTTGGCAACCTCTTCAAACAGCATTTAAGGTATGACTATTTTGACGTTTATATATATGTGTATATATATATATATATATATATATATATATATATATATATATATATATATAAATATAATTACTTCATTAATATAACATTAATATAATGTATACTTTTCACTTAAGTGTAATGCGTAGAATAGTTGTTAAGACAATGATGGAAATCCACAAGGGGATGGTACAGTGGTGCCATATTGTCCCTTGAGTCAGTGGTATATACGCTAAGATATATATTTCTCTACATATACTTTATTATTATGTGGAGGCACTAAACCCTCAAGGGTGCCTGCACATAATAGTCATCAACGTCGTCCCGTGATAGTAGGACGGGAATGTTAACACGAATTCCTTGTATCAAGAGCCCTTTGCCAGCATGAAGGTACCACTCCCCCCAACCCCTTGAAAGGATGACGCTGGAGGATTATTCCTACATTGCAGTGTCCACCAGCTTGTGTTCGCATCCATTATACAGGCGATAAAGCCATCTTCATTATCCAGGTTGCTTCATTCCAGTGCATTTGGAGTCCATTACAGCTTTTAGTTTCTACCAAGTTCTCCAGCGCCAGTTTCAGAGGTGACTTTCACCCTCTGAAAGAGGTCTCTTAGACCGTCTACCTCCAGCCAGCTACAGGTCTCTTAGACCGTCTACCTCCAGCCAGCTACAGGTCTCTTAGACCGTCTACCTCCAGCCAGCTACAGGTCTCTTAGACCGTCTACCTCCAGCCAGCTACAGGTCTCTTAGACCGTCTACCTCCAGCCAGCTACAGGTCTCTTAGACCGTCTACCTCCAGCCAGCTACAGGTCTCTTAGACCGTCTACCTCCTGCCAGCTACAGGTCTCTTAGACCGTCTACCTCCAGCCAGCTACAGGTCTCTTAGACCGTCTACCTCCAGCCAGCTACAGGTCTCTTAGACCGTCTACCTCCAGCCAGCTACAGGTCTCTTAGACCGTCTACCTCCAGCCAGCTACAGGTCTCTTAGACCGTCTACCTCCAGCCAGCTACAGGTCTCTTAGACCGTCTACCTCCAGCCAGCTACAGGTCTCTTAGACCGTCTACCTCCAGCCAGCTACAGGTCTCTTAGACCGTCTACCTCCCGCCAGCTAGATGCCTAAGCCTGGTCTTTCCTACTACATAACTCATCCATTTATAGCAGGGAGCATTGTGTCTAGAGAAAATTCATTTGTCTTTAGTTTGGAGTTGCTAGTTATGAATTGGCCTTAGCTGGGCTAATATGTTTTTAGTTGTAAAATTATATCTTTGTAATAAATAAAAGTTATGTAATTTATATGAAAACCATTAGTTCAGAATTACAAGTCACTACGACTCATTTTGTTAAAGAAAGATATGAAGTATCTTTATCAGTTATAATCTCAGGAGGCTCTTGTTTGACTAGTGAGAGGCTAAATGATACACTCATATAAACAGAGAGGAATATTTGAAAGAGATTTGCAGTAGAGGCTACAAAACCATATGCTACACGTGCGCTCACACTTTGAGGAGTATGATCCACTGTCTTGGATTGCCTGACCCACCTGACAACAAACCAGCGAGCACTGCAGTCACCCTGCTCTCTCTGCTCTGCCCTCATTCATCGCCTCATAGCGCCTCGCAGCTGGGTTTAGCCCTGGCTCTTTATCTTCGACTCAAGATCTTCCTCTCACCGACTATTCTTCGTCTGTCCACACTTCCCCACTCACCCACTTGTGGGGACTTACCTGAGAGTATTGTCTGTCTGCCTGACCCTTTGACTATGACTTATGGACAGAATATAGAGCAGAGCAACACCACTTACGTCTCGCCTGGACCTGGTCTGAATAGATCTGTCATTTCAGCAAAGCCTTCAGCGCTGGAGATGTGGGTGGTCTTACTGCTATGTACAAGGTCAATGTTGTCAAGGTACAGCACTTGGTTCCACTTCGCTGACAGCGAGAAGACAGCCTCTACAAAACAAGACGGGCAGTAAATAGCAACTATACACTCTGGCTGTACCCTTCTCAAGAACATCACTTCATTTGAGATCATTTATCTCTACAATAACTCACAGTCTGGAACATGTTGGTACAGCATAACGACATTCATGGAATAAAGTCAGTTGACTAAATGAATTTGCTGGCCCACAGATGGATCTAACTTCAGCTTCTGGCCCACAGCTGGCTCCAACTTCAACCGATTCCCTATGTTTCATAACAATAAAAGCGCTTTCAAATGAGCTGAGGTAGTTAGCAGCTTTTAGCTTGTAATGTAACTAAAAAAAAGCCTGTGTAAATAAAAAAGAGCGAAAATGTGTGTGTACTCACCTAGTGGTTACAGGGGTCGATTCACAGCTCCTGGCCCCGCCTCTTCGCTGGCCGCTGCTAGGTCACACTTCCCGCTTAATGAGCTTTATTATACCTCTTCTTAAAGTTATGTATGAGTCCTGCCTCCACTACATCACTTCCCAGACTATTCCACTTCCTGACAACTCTGTGACTGAAGAAATACTTCCTAACATCCCTGTGATTCATCTGAGTCTTCAGCTTCCAACTGTGACCCCTTGTTGCTGTGTCCCATCTCTGGAACATGTGTGTGTGTGTGTGTAGTCACCTATTTGTGGTTGCAGGGGTCGATACACAGCTCCCGGTCCGGTATGTATGTGTGTGTACGCGCGTGCGTGCATACTGATAACAATTCAAAGAAAAAATATTTGACAATAATGGTAATCTGTCATCACATATTATAATAATGGACATCACAGATAGAGTACATGGACTTTAACATAATACCTGTTTATAGGCAACTAAACGACACCGTCTGCAGCTGACGAGATCTGTATCTGTGGGAGAACAGCATCATATTGCTGCTGTTAACGTCAGTGTAATAATGACGGTAGTAACAACCAATTATAGTGATCAATTGAGTTTCATCTGTATATGTTAGGTATATATCCTGGCAACATCCCAGTTCGTCTACTGCAATATTATCTACTCCCATCTAGATTTCCATCGTAGCTACTCCCATTATCTAATCTCGCTGGGTATCTTTATTGTAGAATCGTTTCGCCAGCAAGTGGCTTTCTCAGTCCAGGTCAGAGAAAAATGGTAGGCGATCAGAAGGAGTTCGAGGTAATCAGTCCCTCATTTACCTACAATACTTACTGTCTATTCCCAATACTCACTCCCATTGTGTACTGGACTTTGATTTTTCGTATTTTAATTCGCAATAAATGCATATACTTCATAGCCATAAAAGCAGAAGAGCACTGCTGTAACATGACAGCAGAAGAGCACTGCTGTAACATGACAGCAGAAAAGCACTGCTGTGGGTAACATGACAGCAGACAGAAGAGCACTGCTGTAACATGACAGCAGACAGAAGAGCACTGCTAGGCCTACTCCCCCATGCTAGGCTAGTTTTACTCTCACTCGTCCATAAAAACTATTGACTTTTTACCCAGAAATTTTCATACTAATAGAAGTAATGAGTACCTAGTAGAAAGTAATAAGTGGTATATTTCCCATAGCATTCAATTATAACAAGAGTATCGATTAAAAGTGTGATAATTTACGTATTTTAGTTAAAAAATGAGGCATGTCAGAAAACTTTTCAAACCTCGAAATCGTCGAAATATACAATAAAATAACATTTTAGCACATTTTTCTTATTTTTTAATGTTTCACCTATGATTTTTTTTCGGCTGGACGTTTTGAGTGCAGCATAAAAACTTAATATATAAGGTTCCATACTACAATGGAGTGCCTCATTTTCACTCATTGACACTACTTGTGAGTTTCTTCCACTCATCCACAATTTTATTTCCAAACCAGTGCTCTTCTATATCCTTTCTAAATCTAAATTCCCACAAGAGGAATAACCATACAACTTTTTCTTCCAGTTTTGAATTTCCTTTATATTTGTATAGCAAAAGTATCAACGCACGAAATTTTTTTAACAAAAAGTTAAATACGTATTACTGGTATTATATTCCGTAAAGGAGAATGTAGGTTCTTAGGAAGGGGAGTGAAGCTCTAATACCTTGGATCAAGGTCCTTTACCAACATAAACTCAACAAAAACTGGAAATAAAAAACGAGTTGTAAGTTTGTTAGGTTACTGTGGCATCCCAGCGAGGGTCAGGCCACACCTCTCAGCCAGGTGGTGGTAAGCGAGGCTCCGGCCGCACCTCAGCCAGGTGGTGGTAAGCAGTTGGACTCTGAACATTGTGATGTTCATATCAAGTGCCGCTGTGTGCTCACAGGTGATCAATTGAACTCTGATTACTGTGAGGCTTAAAAGAGATGACACTGTACTCAGGTGATGATCAGTAGGACTGTGAGCGTAGCGGTGATCACAGGCGCCTGTCTTCACTCCTAGACTCACCTTTATACACTTCATACTTTCAACGCTGAAGACTGCGGATGCCTATGCCAGAGATATTGATACATTTTAGCGTTTTCCAATTCATAGTTTCGGAATAAATCTCAAAGACTGCAGCCGTTGAAACAAATGTCTGAATCAGTAGGAATGCCTTTACGACAGGTGAGTATTTTATTTTCTTATAAATAGATCACCATATTACGCCCACTTAACCCATGCAGGGCCGACTTATTCACAGTAAAGTATATGTTTAGTTTCACACTGATGAATTTCTGGCTAAGAGTCAGTTGAACAGGAGTTGAATAGGAGGAGAATTTTTTTCCTGGATAGAGGCATGGTTGACAAATAGGCAGCAGAGAGTTTGCATAAATGGGGAGAAATCAGAGTGGGGAAGCGTCACAAGTGGTGTTCCACAGGGGTCAGTATTAGGCCCCTTGTTGTTCACAATCTACATAAACGACATAGATGAGGGAATAAATAGCGACATAAGCAAGTTTGCCGATGACACCAAAATAGGCCGTCCAATTCATTCAAATGAGGACATTAGAGCACTCCAGGAAGATTTGAATAGACTGATGCAGTGGTCGGAGAAGTGGCAGATGCAGTTTAATATAGATAAATGCAAAGTTCTAAATATTGGACAGGACAATAACCATGCCACATATAAACTAAATAATGTAGATCTTAATACTACCGATTGCGAAAAGGATTTAGGAGTTCTGGTTAGCAGTAATCTAAAACCAAGACAGCAGTGCATAAGTGTTCGCAATAAAGCAAACAGAATCCTTGGCTTCATATCAAGAAGCATAAATAATAGGAGTCCTCAGGTTGTTCTTCAACTCTATATATCCTTGGTTAGGCCTCATCTAGATTATGCTGCACAGTTTTGGTCACAGTATTACAGAATGGATATAAATGCTCTGGAAAACGTACAAAGGAGGATGACTAAGTTGATTCCATGTATCAGAAATCTTCCTATGAGGATAGACTGAGGGCCCTGAATCTGCACTCTCTAGAAAGGCGTAGAATTAGGGGGATATGATTGAGGTATATAAATGGAAAACGGGAATAAATAAAGGGGATGTAAATAGCGTGCTAAAAATATCTTGTATTGACAGGACTCGAAGCAATGGCTTTAAGTTGGATAAATTCAGATTCAGAAGGGATATAGGAAAGCATTGGTTTGGTAATAGAGTTGTCGATGAGTGGAACAAACTCCCGAGTACAGTTATAGAGGCTAAAACGTTGTGTAGTTTTAAAAATAGGCTAGATAAATATATGAGTGGGTGCGGGTGGGTGTGAGTTGTACCTGACTAGTTTGTGCTACTAGGTCAGATGCCGTGCTCCTTCCTTAAGTGAATGTAACCTGACCTGGCTGGGTCGGGGCATTGGCTTAAGCCGGTGGGAGACTTGGACCTGCCTCGCATGGGCCAGTAGGCCTACTGCAGTGTTCTTTCTTTCTTATGTTCTTATGTTCTTAACAGTGGCACAGGGGTAAGGGGACGCCCATATGGCTCATTCAGCCTGGGAATCGAAATCGGGTCCCTTCGGTTGTGAGCGCTTGACAAAGCAACTGAAAGTATTTCTTGATGTTACTTGACAATTCCACTTGCCCATTTTACAATATAAAAACCAGAACTCCATTGTATATATTAGGGATTTTATTTGTAATTAATTTTAATTATTAAATTTCAGTTATGTCCCCCATAGTTTACTTTTTTCAAGAGTAAATATAAATAAGGTTCTGAAGATATCTTACCAAGAAAGAACTCGAAGCTTTGTATTCACAATAGATATATATTTGTAAAATTAGACACATATGCAACACTTGGGTATCTTTATTGAGGAAACGTTTGCCCACAGTGGCTTCATCAGTCAATACAAAGAAGAAGTAATAAGGAGGAGTTTGAGGTATCAGTCCCTCGGCCTGAGTCGATGTGTTCAGTCCATTACTTCAAGATTGATGGACTGAACACATCGACTCCAGCCGAGGGACTGATTACCTCAAACTCTCCTTTTACTACTTCTTCTTTGTATTGACTGATGAAGCCACTGTGGCGACTGCTCAATAAAGATACCCAGTGTTGCATATGTGTCTATTTACAACTTGTCGTTCTCTGAACCATTCATTTACAGATATATATTTGTACAAGAATGGTATACGGTACCGCCAAGATAAAAATTAAGACATGCGTAACATCTGGGTATCTTTATTGTAGACGTTTCGCCCACCAGTGGCTTTATCAATACAAATTCTTGGACATAATTTGAAGACTGGAACTATATACAAAAGCTGAGGTAATCAGTCCCCCAGTGTTGTAGTTGGTGTGAAGAGCACCGTAGTTGTGAGGATTCTGGAGCACAGGCAAGGTTAGGTCTTAGTCAGATGACCCACCGTTGGAGCTTTTGGTCATCTGACCGAGGCCTTCCGCTGGCTTACCGGTCCACCCCTTTAAAAATTATGGTCATAGTTATAACCATTTAGCTATTGTTAAGTAAAAAGACACAAATGCAACTAATGTGACATTTTATTGTGGCAACGTTTCGCTCTCCAGGAGCTTGGGAGAGCGAAACGTTGCCACAATAAATTAGTTGCATTTGGGTCCTTTTAATTAACATATTGCCGGTAATTCTACCAATATTAATATATTTAGCTATTGTTAGCACAGGCAAGAAGGCTGGCGCTTATATACAAACGTCAGGTGGAAAGGGACGGGTAGCAGACGATTCCTGGATTCAGAAGAATCCTGGAATCATCACTTATCTGTATATCCAACAACTTCAACCAAAACGCCTTCTATAACATAGCTGAACCCCTTTAAATCATGATTAAATGAGAAAGAATACACAAATAACCCTCACATAGGAGAGAGGAGCTTACGACGACGTTTCGGTCCGACTTTGCCTTCCTTTCCCATTACATTGTAAGATTTCCAAACTTCAGAACACCCATGACTTAACCTGATTCTTTTTCTCCTCTCTCTTCCCCTTCCCCTTTTTCCTTCTTTCTTCTGCCTTGGGTGTTTGGTTCTCTTTATTCCCCCCTCCCTGTGTTTTTACGCCTCTTGGTTTATGACTGACTCCGCTACTACTACTACTACTACTACTACTACTACTGCCTCTCTTCCTGCCTTACTACCTCTCTTGTCCCGTCGCTGTCTGCTGGCCTATATATACTGCCCCCTTCTCTCCTTTCTTTTAGTGTGGCATTGTAAATGGTCTGAGTCGGATCGAAACGTCGTCCTAAGCTCCTCTTATGTGAGGGTTATTTGTGTATTGTTCCAGTCACGGTATTGTGCCTTTTTGTTATTTATTGAGAGAGAATAATAATGTTAATAATGTAGATTGAGGAACACGATAACAAAAATTTGGAGATTATATCTGGTGTAGATAAAATTCCGTGTGGTGTAAAAGGAGTGAGAGTTGGCATAAGAATTCGATATTGTTTATTTAGACTTTAGTAAGGCTTTTGATAGAGTACCGCACCAGAGACTGTTAAAGAAAGTGGCAGCTCATGGCATTGGGGTAAAAGTGCTGTCAGGGATCGGTTTTGGGCCCGTTATTGTTTATAATATATATAAATGACCTTGATGAGGGAATTACTAGTGATATGAGCAAATTCGCTGATGACACGAAGATAGGTAGGATAATCGATTCAGACGTAGAAGTCAGGGAACTTCAGGAGGATTTAGACAAACTCAATTCCTGGTCAGAAAAATGGCAGATGCAGTTCAATGTAGATAAATGCAAAGTTCTAAAGCTCGGGAATGTTCATAACCCTAGCACCTACCAGCTTAATAATGTTGAACTCAGCCGTACAGAATGCGAAAAGGATTAGGGGGTTATGGTAAGCAGCAACCTCAAACCAAGTCAGCAATGCCTAAGCGTAAGAAATAAATAAATTTTCTACAGGATGGATATAGATTCATCTACAGGATGGATATAGATTCATTGGAGAACATACAAAGAAGAATGACTAAAATGATTTACAGTATAAGAAATCTCCCGTATGAAGATAGACTTAGAGCATTGAATCTCCATTTTCTGGAGAGACGTAGAATGAGGAGAGATATCATCGAGGTGTACAAGTGGATGATGGGCATAAACAAAGGAGATATTAATAAAATACTGAGGATATCGAACCAAGTAAGAACCAGAAATAACGGATTTAAATTGGATAAATTTAGATTTAAAAAGGACATAGGCAAGTATTGGTTTTCGAACAGAGTTGTAGATGCGTGGAACAATCTTCCGATTAGGGTGATAGAGGCTAGGACCTTGGGTGGCTTTAAAAAGAGATTGGACAAATATATGAGTGGGAGGGGCTGGGTTTGATTAGTGTCGTGAGTACAGGAGTAAATTCTTAGGTAGTGGTGGTTTTGATAAGGACCTGCCTTGTATGGGTCAGTAGGCCTTCTGCAGTGTTCCTCCATTCTTATGTTCTTATATATAATGTCATGTAATCACCTTGTACTCACCTAATTGTGGTTGCATGGGTCGATTCATAGCTCCTGGTCCTCCCATTTAGTTGTTACAGACAAAAACAGTAACTGGAAAAAAATAGATACTTTAAGTTCTGGTGCTATATTGTTACAACACTTTTTTGCTTATTCAAAAATTATTAAAAAGTAGAGGGAAAAAAATATTTTAAAAGTATTGTCAGCACAAAATAGGTGATAATGACTTACATATACTTACATACACTCACAACCTTGAGATATAAACTCAGTCCAACAAGAATATATATCGCTGTCTTGTTTCATTTGTTTCGTCAAAACAGAAATGGCGTTATGTGGCCTATAACAAGTGGACATAGCATTCGGCTCGCAACCAAAACGCCATTGATTCAATTACCGGCCTGTTCACCGAGGTACATGACTATTTGTAAACTAGTGTGTCTCCTAGGATGGGGTCAGAGCCATCTAGGGGTCAGGCTTTGAAATGAGATACGGGCAAACACAAGCTCTTGTGAATGTGAATGAGTTCCAGGTTGTGTAGCCAAGCACACAATAAGAACACTTTCACCTCCTGGTTCCTCACAGCGCGCCATTAATTATTCATGTTTCAACTGAGACCTTTATTGCTTATTTGTTTTACTGGTACATGGAACTTTTTATATTATATGCTGATAAGACTTGACAATGATCCAGGGTGGCAAAACATCGTCATAAGGGTCCTCTCCTTGTAGTTACTTACTAGTTCGATCGCTAGCGCACTCAGCTCACACACACAGGTCCGGGGATCTAATCCCTGGTACGGCTGGAAAACATTAGGACCTGTTTCCGTAAGACACCTGCCGTCCCTGTTCACTCATCGGTAAAATAGGTACCTGGGTGTTAGTCGACTGGTGTGGGTCGCATCCTGGAACAAAATTGACCTAATTTGCCCGAAATGCTCTGCATAATAAGCAGCTTTCTATATAGTAGTATGTCATTGATGCCAGCTAGTTGGAGATTAAGACACTTAATTAATATTATTATAATCAAAAGAAGCGCTAAACCACAAGGGTTATACAGTAAGACACTTAAGCAAAACCATTTGTGACATAGGTCTGTATACCTTGTACATATACTTGTAGAAATAAAAATATTACTAAGTGCGGGTTTTCGGTGAATTATTCCAGCCACGTTTTTGTGACTTTATTCATTAACATAGAAAGTGTAGATTGTGACTTTATTCATTAATATATAGAAAGTGAAGTTAAAAATCACCCAGTATTGAATTATTTAATTCGTGGGAACACAACCTGTGGTCATACAGCGCCTGGGTAACTCCAACAACCTGGATCAGAAGCTCTTCACCAACATTAAAACACCTCCCTCAGTGTTGAAGATTACTTGATGAGTTATGGCAAACAGAACTTGTGTTTATCACAGACACTGCGGTGTTGTGATTGGTCATGTGTTTATTGTTTCTTCTTACGTGTCATTGAGTCAATACCATCAGTAATGTTACCATATATACCATGTGTCTAATTCTTCGCCACATATACCATCAACATTATATGTTACGAGTCGTTGTTCTCAAATATGACAAATATTTTCAACGTTAAACATAGTAGTTGTTGTGTAAACGATTAACAATGTTTCTTATGGAAATAAGGAACAACTCTTTCTTTGATTACAATAGTAAGCTTCAGTTCCATTTACATGGAAATATGGAAGGGAGTAAATAAGATATGCACATGCATTGGCTTGCATATAACCTGATTAATCAGGCCAAGCAATTTAAAAATACTTGTGAGCAAACACTATGACATATTAGAAAACGTTTCGGTTCTGGGACCTTGATCACTTCCAGTACACAGGACCGAAACGTTTTCTAGTAAGTCCTAGTGTTTGCTCATGTGTCATTTTAAATCAATGTGTCTGTATCAGTTACCAAGGTTCATACTAAGTCAAAAGATCTGGCCTGGGACCGGGCCCTGGGAGCGATGTAATAATATACAGGTAACTCACAGATAAATCAATATTTTGTGATATTTAGAGGGAAGGGCCAAACCCACAGTGATCATAAATTAAATTGTATTTAGCAGCGTTACCTTGGGAACAACACTGGTAGTCACACAGCGGAAACAGGTATTTCCTTGTCACATTACACCACGAGTTTGTGTTGAAATCTGAGCTGAGAGACTTCAACAGGGCCATGAGGATATTGTCAGGTGTTCCAGGAAGGGTTCGTCAACTGCTGGAGCTTCCAAAGTTTCGTTCCAGCATAGCTGGAACTACTGTCACCTGGGGAATAAGGGGGATAGGTTCGACTCTAGTGGTAAATTCCAATTCCCTGGATCAGGAGCTCACCAGCATCAAAGAACTTTTCATGAGGGGACCACATGTATAATCATGGGACACTAAGATTTAGATTTTAGATTTTGCCACCGAAGAGGCTAATTTATTGTGCACCCCATATCCATCCTGTGGACGTAGCGCAAGAGCATATGGATACACAAAAGGCCTAGGAACTAGGCCCCAAAAGGGTTAACAATTGTACATATGGATTTATATCTACACTAAGGCTACAGTAAATAGAATGTTTTTCCCTGAGGGTTTCAGGTTGGTCTGGGTGTTAGTTGCCGTCAAGGCCTCGGAGGGTGAGGTGGCTTGCTTTGTCGTTCACGGTTTTGTGTTCAACCATCTCAGTTGAAAGTGTTTCTGAAGACAATGTTTAGAAATTTATGTATTTAATTTAATATTCATGGGTAATATCAAATGTCGTTTTATGTTGTTGTTAATTTGACATTGTTGTGACGTGTTATATGCCTCTGGAAGGCTTGGAATGCCATAGGCTAAAGTGAGAGAGAGTATACGATAAGTTATAATGTCAACAAGATTTCATATAGATGCGAAATCGGTGGTATTTCTCACGTCTACAAAAGCTTGCATTATAAATTAACTTAATTATCGTCTCGTCTTAGTGCGTATACAATTGGAAGCCAATCACATTTCCTTTCGGTTTATATTAATGACATAACACTGGTGAATAATGTAAACTTTCTCTACCCTTTTCTGTTTGAATCAAGTTTATAACAAACCTAAAAAGAAAGCAATGTTGTAGATGTAGTGAGGAGGTGAAATAAGAGTGGGTGCGGGCTTGTGTTTATATCAATTGTTACCTTAGCCAGTCACAGTCTTCTACGTCATTACTACGTCATTAATTTTTACCTACGTCACTGATTTTCTTTCCACATACGTGACTTACTTTCAACAATCCACTTAATTTTGTCATTGTTGAATTTTCTTTTAACAGCAACTACGAATGTGAATGGCATGTTGTATTACTAGGTTAATTGCTCGGGGATTAGCATTAATAGGTTTTATATCATTTGTTTATCATTGACTACAGAGTTTCACCATATGGTATAGTTAGTGTTTGCATGCCTTTAGGGTTTCTTATTTCGCTTGGTCTGTAAGTAAGTAAGTAAGTTTATTCAGGTATACACAAATACATTTACATACATTATCATACATAGCAGCATATGTGTAGAGAACCTGGGATAACCCAAAAGTCAGAGTGACTTATTTCCATTGGCTTTCTTCGGTTATCCAAAGTTAAATGTAAATTAGTCTCAGTTGTGGGCCCATAATAATTACAACATATGCACAAATAAACCATACATAGGAGAGAGAGAGAGAGAAACTTACGACCATTTACAGTCACAACATGACTTTGTAAATGGTCCAGGTCAGACCGAAACGTCGTTTTAAGCTCCTCTTTCCTATGGTAGCGGCTTGATAAAGCTCCTGGAGAGCGAAACGTTGCCACAATAAAATGTCACATTAGTTGCATTTGTGTCCTTTTACTTAACATATTGTCGGTAATTCTACCAATATTATTATATGTGCGGGTTATTTGTGTATTGTTCTTTGCAGGAAATATCGTTTATTTTTTTGTAAACATACTTTTTTTTAAAATTAAGACACATGTGGAACATCTGGGTATCTTTATTGTAAACGTTTCGCCATCCAGTGGCTTTATCAATACAAATTCTAGGACATAATATGAAGACAGTAGAACTATATACAAAAGATGAGGTAATCAGTCCCCCGGCCTTGGAGTTGGTGTGAACACTACCAAAGTCGCAGAGGCAAGGAGGCTGGCGCTTATATACTAACGTCAGGTGGAAAGGGACGGGTAGCAGACGAGGACATAGTCACTGGTAGGTGGGATTTCCCAGTGGAAGTAGGTCATACCCAAAGAGATGGGTTAGTTGTAGTAGTGGTTGTCGTAAAGTAAAGTAACCCAGCTTAACCTAGCCAGTACAGAACTACAGATAAGTATAAAGAATAAAAATTCAACATACCCTGATTGTAGTGCTCCTGTTCTCTTATTATTATTACTACTACTACTACTACTGTTACTACTACTATTACTTCTACTACTACTACCACCATTATTACTGCTACAATAATACTACTCCCGTTCTACCGCTCCCGTCACCTTGCCCCTTCCCTTCGCACTTCTGTGTGTGGCTAGTTAATGGTCCAAGTCTGACCGACACCTCATCATACGTTTGTCTCCCGTGTGCGGTTATTTGTATACAGATAAGTATGTAATTAAGACTCATACGCAGCACTAGGAAATTTGTTTATTAAGGAAAACTTTTTTTCTATCAAAAGTAGAAGGCTGACTGACTACCTCAGACCTACTTAAAGGCTATGTGACTGATCAACTCACATCTATATCTCCACTACTAATACAGACAGTATTAGTACTGAAGAAACCTGCGCAAGCTAAAAATTTCGGCAATAAAGACTGTTGCATGTGTTGTACTTAGCGACTCTGATATTGACTCGGGTGAGTGCTACCTGGAGGATCTACCTGGAGGG
This sequence comes from Cherax destructor, assembly GCA_009830355.1. Classification (NCBI taxonomy): domain Eukaryota; kingdom Metazoa; phylum Arthropoda; class Malacostraca; order Decapoda; family Parastacidae; genus Cherax; species Cherax destructor. The sequence goes on from WNWK01003157.1 coordinate 100,950, forward strand.
CATTCCGGGGATCGACGCCCCCGCGGCCCGATCTATGACCAGGCCATTTTGAGCAACTTTGCAGCTAGTTGAGTTCATAACTTGGAGTACGCGCTTCTTGCAATATCTGTATTACAAGATAGGGGAATGGAGGATCTTTTGTGCATGAAAGTACATTCTTCTATGAAATCGGCAGATATGGTAAGCTCTTACAAAAAAAAAAAAAAGAGGTCTGTTACGTTTGGTTTTGATGCTTTGAGTAAAAGGTGAATGAGATCGCTTTAGTTAGAGGTTTTCTATACTCTTTAGTGAATTATTAACCTTGTTTATGAGGAAGTTGAGGAACGGGAGCTTGTCTCGGTGTAATAAAAGTTTCAATATATACGTTATGTTTCTCAATAGCTCGTTGGACACTGTAACTTTTAGGGGTGATGAGAACATCGCTGATGTAACGCACCCATTTGACGTTATTAAAGATAATGTTATCGAAACGTTCACCTAAGTATTCCATGTAAAAATTCGCTGGTATGACACTGAAGAGACCCCGCAGGGGTCAGTGTAGAGGCTGTTATTGAAAGTGAAACAGTTGATGCAGAGTTCAGTGCTGTCGAGAAAGTCGTTTGAAGGAAATGGTAGCAAGTTACCTATGTGCGCAGTGGAGTACTTGAACAAGGTTTCATTGCCTTATTAAAATATCCATGCTGTGCGATGGACATGTTAGGTAAACAGTTGTTCCTCTAAACTTGTAAAATGTCATATCCAGCGTAGCTACACTATATGGGATGTAAAATTTTGATGTAAATAGTACATTCCTATGTATATTTTCTAAATTTATTCAACTTTCATTCGCTTTTGCGAGCTGTCCTGGCTATGTATTTTAAAGACCTTTATTTATTATTTTTCATTTGTACATTGTAGCATAAGTAATGAATGTATGTGGTACTGTGGCAGTCACAGAGCGCTGGATATGAACATCAATGAAAGGAAGTAGTGAGTTAATTCCCATTCAGCTTTGTCAGTCGTCATACCCGACTAAATTAAGTACACTTTATATAGGTTAATTTATACATATTGCTTTTAGAGACTGCTGTTTTAAATTGCTACATTATTTACGGTAAGCATATTATTATTAATGCCATAAAGAATCTAACAGCCAAAACAGTTTTGATTTATTCGCATTGGGTTCTATTGTTTTGTGTTTTATTGAGGCACCTATGTATACCATCTTTATGGGTTTTTTTTACCATCTTTATGTTCAACATATAATAATACAAGATATGAAAATAATTTAAAAAATACAAGATATAACAACATATACGTTATACCAGTGAATCGAATTCTATGTTAGCATTGCGGGACGGTGGTGGTGGTCCTTCCTAGAGCGGTTTTTCCCAGACAATTCTTCAAGGAGTGTGTAGGAGATATATTTACTCGAGTAAAAAGATAAGATAAGTAACAATGGTTTGCTTATCTCTGAAGTAGCAACGTCTTCCGAGCAATTAAGTCACTTCACGTACGGTTTGCAGAACATTTCTAAGTTAGGCTGTATCCATAAATAATAAATTATAATATACCAGAACAGAAAAATATATAAATATAAGATAAAAGGAGATAAAAAAAAAGTATGTGGCGCAAACAGAAAACGACTGCCCACTGTTCGCTTTCAACAGTCACCCATTTGACTGTTTTTACAACAGTGCCAGTGACCATTCTACTTTTGTGATCTTCGCAACCAGAATCACACGTTTGACTGCTAATCCATCCCATTAATATATTTAGAGGGACATGAGTTGGCGGTTGCGGAACTGCAGCCCACTCTGAGTGAATACTGAAACTGCTGATGGTTTGATCACACAACTGAGCGCTGAACTGCACTGTTCAGTGCTTTGTCTGCGACTAGAATGCTCCGGATGACCCCACCCGTCGGTGCTTTCCGCTTCGCTGCCTCAACTGTTCAAGGAATCACTCGTATTTAACAGTAATGCGATGTTGTCTGCGCCTTCACCATTTCTTACGCTGAACTCGAGGGAGTTACCTTGAATTCAGGAATTGAACCTATCCTCCCACTCCCTATCTTTTAGCGCTTTTCTATGGTATTAATCTTGTACTGAATGACCCATACGGGTTGAGTGTGAAAAGAAACTGCTTTTATATTACGTTCTTTTATGTTTACTAACGTTGGCTCAGTGGCGGAGATCCGGGAGAGGAATTGCTGACTCGGCATTTCGTCTACCTCTGCACATTTGGCGTATCCTGCACTTTACACACTTTCGACTTCAATGATTTTAATAGATCGTCCTGTCACCTTGTGAGCACGTCATCGTTTTTCTTTCACTATCCTTGGTTTTTAATATATATCTTATAATAAAGAGTTGAGGCGACACCAGTCCCATTATTGTACATTTCCCTGCAGCTGCGTCTGCAAATACATATTGCTTACGGAAAGATTTTTGTGGTACTTAGAGACCCAGAATTGTCTTATGTCCATAAGTTTATGTATAGGTTGGCAGTTTCTCTATACACCATTACATAGATTCGTAATTTAGTCCATTCGTTTTGCTTATTTGGCTTGCTACCAGTTTTTCTAAAAGACATATGACAAACAAGGATGTGTAGCCATTGTTAGGAATCGCCATAAATGAACTATACAATACAATACAATTTTATTTCTTTGCTCGTGTACATAGGTTTACATTACAATCATAAATTGAGGTGCAAGGAGAGCCTCTGGCATGCCTTGGCATTAGGGGCCTCAGCGTGTCAGTGGCTCATTACTTTGTAATTTGTTCATGATTGTAACCATGTATAGGAGTGTAGATGGTTCATTACCTTATAACTTGCCATGATTGTGACCAGATCTACCTGGAGTTCATTACCTTTGTAACTTGTTCAGCTATCAAAACTTTGGGGTCCAGTCCCTGGACCCATTATGTACCTCTGTAATCGTTTGACTACCGCCCACAGGATGGGTATGGGGTGCATAATAAAGATATTAAACTGTAAAACTCAGATCTTCTTTATGGGATTCGGTGTTCCATGTAAGCGGACAAATGTGCCATTGCTCATGACGGCACTGACACAGCTGGTGGCCGCCTCGTTACAATTGGTCATTGACTGTACTTCCTGTTGGTTCACATCATACGGCTACAAGAGCACAAAAAATGGCCAATTAATAATTTCGGAAGAGGATACTTACTGTAGATAACACGGCGAAGAACTTTAGAATGATTTGGACAAGTTTATTCTTTTTGTCGGAAGAAAATGATGTGTAGAACAACATTATACCGGATACGAAAAGGACTCGAAAAAATCTTAAAGCATGAATGACTTCTGTGCCTAAGTGTTCTTAATAGTTAAGGTCTATAAACAACTTGGATTTATATCAAGAAGTATATGTCCCAAGATTTATATAGCCATAACTGCGCCGCAGTTCTGGTCTCCATACTACAGAATGAAAATGCCTAGAATGAGAGGTATATAAATGAAGTATATAAGTGGAAGGTTGGCATGAAAAAGACGGTAGGGATGAGATAATAGCCGGGTTGTGGTTTGTACATTTTGCGTGCGGCCAGCAGTGACAGCCTGGTTGATCAGGCCCTGATCCACGCGAGGCCTGGTCACAGACCGGGCCGCGGGGGCGTTGACCCCCGAAACCCTCTCCAGGTATACCGATACTCAATTATAGACCGATACCAATACCACCAAAATCAGTGGATAACCAACTGGTACCGATACCATCAAAATTAACCTATACCCACATTTTTGGTAACTTTAAAATAAGTGCATTATTAAAAATGGTTGGACCTATCTCGCAGATATTAGTATCTCTATCTACTGCAGTGGTTTAGCGCTTCATTTTTATTACATTAATAATAGTCTTGAGACTGGGCCATTGAAACAAATTTCAGATAAAGTAGTTAAGAGTTTTATCAGTATTCTAAATCAATACCTCATATTCGACTTATAAAAATGTACTTGAAGATTTTATTTTTTGTATAGGTCGTGTCACCCTTGATACACAAGAAAGTTAAGGTAACCTGGCAAGCCAAAATGACCTGATATCCCCGCTCTTTTCACCCAGATAATTGATATGTAGATATAAATCCAAATGTACAATTGTTAACCCCTTTGGGGCCTAGTTCCTAGGCCTTTTGTGTATCCATATGCTCTTGCGCTACCGTCCACAGGATGGATATGGGGTGCACAATAAACTAGCCACTTCGGTAGCAAAATCTAATCTAATCTTTTCACCTGACGGAGGTTTACCAATGATGTACTTATCTATTGTGAATCTTGCTGCTGTATACCTAGAGTATACCTGGAGAGGGTTTCGGGGGTCAACGCCCCCGCGCCCCTGTCTGAGACCTGGCCTCGTGGTGGATCAGGGTCTGATCATCCAACACTTTCACCATCACTCATACACAATCACTATCTTTGCAGAGGCGCTCAGATACGACAGTTTAGACGTCCCTCCAAACTGCCAATATCCTATAGTATCCTGGTAGTATTTATTTTACAAACCCAGCTTGTTAGCGCTCAAATTCATCAATATATTTTATTTTCTTAACAGATGGAAAACGATGGTTATATGAAGGAAGATAATTGCTCCACCTCTCAGAAGCAGGATATCCACCCCACCGCTCCATTCGGAAGCAGTACGACAATTATTATTCAAGTAAGTTATTAAGTACTTAGTGAATAAGTCTCTAGAATAAACTGCCCCTAATGCCATGGCATGCCAGTGGCTCTCCTTGCATTACAGTTTTATATTTGTATTATATTTGTAACTACCAATAACATTGTACACTTGTAACATGCATTGAAATAAAAATTATTATTATTATTATTATTATTATTATTGTTTTATTCTCTCTATTTAGGCCTACTGTTCTATTCTCCATGTAGGTCTACTGTTTTATTCTCCATGTATGCTTACTTCTTTACTTCGTGTAAGTTTTAGTCTCCATATAGGCCTACTGTATTACTTTCCAAGTAGCCCTACTTTATATTAATAATAATAATAATAATATCCTTATTTCTACATGTACAAGGTATACAGGCCTAGCTGACATCAATGATATACTACTACGTATACAGAAGGCTGCTTGTTATGCAGAGCATTTCAAATTAGGTAAATTTTGTTCCAGGATGCGACCCACACCAGTCGATTAGCACCCAGATAACTAGTTTACTGATAGGTGAACGTGGACAGTAGGTGTCTTATGGAAACACGTCCTAAATGTTTTCCATCCGTAATGGGGATCAACCCCCGGACCTCAGTGAGGGAGCCGAGTGCTCTAGCAATTGAGCAACATGTAGTCTACTCCATGTAGATCCTTTTTTATTCATGTAGGTCTGCCATTTTACTGTGCATGTAGCCCTACTTTTATATTCCATGTATTATTATTATAATCAAGTAAAGTGCCAAACCGACAAGAGTATATTCCATGTAGACAAACTGTTTTGTATTCCTTGTAGCCCTGTTTTATATCCCATATAGGCCTATTATATTCTGCACTTTGGCCTGTTTTTAAACTCCATGTAGACATTTTTATTTCCGCTTAGGACAACTGTTTCATTCTCGATGTATGCCTATTTTCTGTGTGTGTTATTCTCCATGTAAGCTGCTCCCAAGTACGTATACTGTCTTATTTTCTATAGCTTGCCCTGGGTACAGCCTATTCTTATAGGTCTACTTCATGGAGTCACAATGTATTCCTAAAAAATAATTTGTCCTGTCTCAGGTAGGCATACTGTCTAGCAGCTTCTTCCTAATTCATTATGTATTATTATATTGATAGTCGCATTCATGAGGATCGCTAAACTCATGGGGGTCATACAGCACCTGAATGCATGGGAGGAAATCAGGTTTGATCCAATTATGGGAAAGTTAGGTTCAATACCTTGGATCAAGATAATATAAAACTTTTCAAGGAACCTCCCTTTAAGTGTTTTATATTCTCAAGAAACCATTAAGTTCAAATGAGTCATAAAGCTTTATTATTATTATTATTATTATTATTATTATTGATGGTGAAAGTTTTTCTTTTTTAGATCACCCTGCCTTGGTGGGAGACGGCTAGCATATTGAAAAACAATATTATTATTATTATTATTATCATTATTATTATTATTATACATTAGGGAACATAAGGGTTATACTGCCCATGAGGAACTTCAGATACTAAGTACAGTGGTACCTCGAGTTACGATATTTTTTCGTTCGAGAATGCTGTTCAAGTGCCATTACCAAACGAATTTATCCCCATAAGGAATAATGTAAAATAGACTAGTCCTTTTACACCCTCAAAAATATACTTACAAAAGCATTTAAAAAAATAAACTTACATAAAAGGGCGATTTTGGGGACCATCGTAACTCGAGGTACCACTGTATATAACATTGCCTCGTCTTCGTTTTACAGGGTGATAGCGTGTTACCTCAGACTCCATGCAAATGCATTGAGACCCAGGACACCTGCACATGTTCATCATCAACACCAAAAACTAAGGTTAGTCACTATTCCTTTTGTGTGCATTGACGTACACGAAGCTGGGGTTATGAAAAACTAGGACACCTTTCTCAGATTGCATAGTGGTTGAAATATATCTAGTTAATAACTTTTTTTTCAACACGTCGGCCGTCTCCCACCGAGACAGTGTGACCCAGAAAAGAAACACTTTCACCTTCATTCAACACTTTCACCATCATTCACACATAATCACTGTTACCGCGTGGCATGTAAAGCTCTGCTTCACGCACGGAGGGCGGGTTCAATCGTGGCAGAAACATTTAGTGTTTTACACACACATACACACACATACATACAACAGGCCTAGTGTCAATTGACATGTGCCTAGGACAAAATGGTAACTAACTGTTTTGGCAGTTCAGATGTCACTTTAAACGCAAATATCCCAAACTCCTCCTTTAAAGTGCAGGCATTGCACCTCCCACCTCCAGGACTCTAAATCCGGCTAACCGGTTTCGCTGAATCCCTTCACAAAATATTACCCTGCTCACACTCCAACAGCAAGTGAAGTCCCAAAATCCATTCATCTCCATTCACTCCTATCTAACATGCTCACACATGCCTGTTGTATGTCTAAGCCCTTTGCACACAAAACCTGTTTTACCCTCTCCCTCCATCCTTTCCTAGGATGACCCCTACCCTTCTTCCCTCCACTACAGATAACTTGCTTGCAAATATTTTCAAATTAGATAAATTTCTGGTATTTTTTTTACAGGACAGCATATATATTTTTCTATTCTGTAATTACTGTAAGGCACACTTTGTCTGTCCAAATAAGGGAAAATGTATATTTAAAAATTTATATCACGGATTAAAAAAGTGACATAGTATGCCATGTTTTATTTAGTTGTAATTAAGCGTATAAAAAGTAATATTTATCACATACCTGTGTATTGTAATTTAAAAAATGGCATAAATTGCAATTGTATAATTTCATCATTCATCCCCTTCAGGTTGAGCTGGTAACTTGGGTCAGACCAAAGGGTTGGATGCTCTTGGTTATCATCCTGGCATTTGTAGCGTGGTCAGCCATCTACTTCACACTGTCTGGTCTGGATAAGATTTAGTCAAGGCCATTTATAAGGCAACCAGTAGTAGTAGTATTTTATAATATAAGTTTTCAATATGTTAGTCTTTTGCCAGGTTGTAATATAATGGGACAGATAGATTTTTATTAAAACAAATGTAAATTATAAGGAACCTTAGGTAATGGCTCAGTCTGCAGTGGACTCTCGGACTATTGTTGTAAACCCAGATGTACAGAATATGGAGAAAGAGACAAATGCAAAAGATTTCAAGTCCATCGATAATCAAAATGGAAATCTTAAAACAGCTAAAACTGAGTTAGAAAAAGAAGATAAATTAAAATCAACAACACAGCAAAACATCTCAGAAGATAATGTAAAGGACGGTCCTGTAAGAAAGGAAAACAATGAAAATCACAATACCAATCAAGAAGACAGCAAGGTAAGTACACTGTTAATGCCATTACAGTACTGTACTTGTATTTTATATTCATCATTTCATTTTTTAAATCACAGGAAGCATTAAACCCATAGGGGTCATACAGCACCTGGGAGGCATTCAGGTTTGATCCAGGGAAAGGGAGGCAAGTCTAGTTCCTTGGATCAAGAGCCCCTCACTGGCATATCTTTTAGTCCTACTTCTACATATGTATATATGTACTGTATTATGGTATAGTGGAACCCTGGATTTCGTCCGGTGCGGATATTGCACAATTCAGATTTCGACCACCTATTTGCGCCAAAATTTACCCAGGGTTTCGTACTGCCGCTTGGAAATAGTCTGTATCAGATGTGTCCACCCACCCGGGAGGCAGCCGTTCACACATACATAACTCAGTCTGCCTCTGTCACTCGTTCAGTGAGCAATTCTCCGTGGCCAGAATGTGTCCTCGAGAAGGATTTTGAAGGGTTTGAGGCTGACCCTGATGACCCTATGCCTATTGTGGAATGTATTGTGTCTTTGGGGAAGTCCATGGGGTTGGATGTGAGTGGCCAGGATGTGGAAGAGTTGGTGGAGGACCACAGGGAAGAGCTAACCACTGAAGAGCTGCAAGACCTTCAACTGGAACAGCAACAGATCACAGCTGAGGAAATTGCTTCAGAGGAGGAGGAAGAGAGAGGGGAGAATGTGCCTTCTTCAGTGATTAAGGACATTTGTGCAAAGTGGAGTGAGGTGCAAAGTTTTGTGGAGAATTATCACCCTAACAAAACTGTTGCAAGCTGTGTCTGCAACATGTTCAATGACAATGCCTTGTCCCATTTTAACCAAAACTTAAAGACACCAGAAACAGACCTCTCTGGACAGATTTTTTGTGCGACAGGGGTCCAGTGACTCAAGCTTTGATACCTGAAGTAATTATGAAGGGGGATTCCCCTTCCAAACAATAACCTCTCCTCCCTCTCCCTTCCTCGCCTTCTTCCATACGCCAACAAGAGTCTTCAATAAAGGTATGTAATAGTGATTTAAATGTTCATTTATCCATTAAAATTAGTCATATTTATTTCTCATTGTTTTCTGTATGTAAAACTATAGTTATTCTCTATAAAATGTATTTTTTGTTAATATTTTTGGGTGTCTGGAATGGATTAATTGGGTTTACATTATTTCTTATGGGAAACTTACTCACCATACAAGACATCCATACTTTTTACTGTGCCTATTACATACATAGAACACTCTATGCAAATATTAACCCACCACTCAAACTTCTCCTTACCAATTTTAACAGGACACATGACCATAACACTAGATACAGATCACTCCTCGATGCTTCCCCGTGTCCATCTAACCTATGTAAAAACTCAATGCATATAAAAGGCACGAAAATTTTGAATTCATTACCTGTCATTGCCAAAGAAACCCTACCTGTGCCCCAATTCAAAACGATGCTAAAAAACCACCTTCTCACCCAAAGCTAATTGCTCAATATCAAACATTCCCAGCAAAGTAGAATAATCACTTAACGTAAAAACCTGACTAATCAATTGAATGTAAAACCTGTTATGAATATTACATACTTAGCTAATTATTTCCACAACACTTACATTATAATGACCACGTAAACTAACTGCAATGCAATTAATTGTTTTAAATTGTTATCTCACTCAATTAGTTGCATTGCTACAATTAATTGATATGTTCAACTTATATTCAAACTTTATAACTTAGATATGCAACTTTACTTATTTTATAAATTATCAACCATAACTTTTTACCATGTAGTCTAGAATTAAGTAGTCCTAAGAATGCCCGCAATGCACAGCATATTAGGGGCTTTTGGCATGTACATCTCATTAATAACTAAGTAATAACTATGTAATAACTATGTATAACTATGTCTACCATATATAATTGTACAATGTCTCAATAAAGTATTATTATTATTAAATATTACTTTGGTTTTTGTCCATTTCGGATTTCGACCGACCTTCTGGAACGGATTAGGGACAAAAACCGGGGTTCCACTGTATTTACTATTTACCCATCTGTAATTCTGTATACATATTTGTGTTTGCTAGTCACTGTGTCTTATGATGTACAGTATAAATACAAAATTTAAAATATTTATTAAATGGTATCTGCCTGTTATTATTATATTTATAGGGAAATACTAAACCATTAGAGCCATGTTATATTTATGGGGAACCATTAAACCCAAAATGGTCATGCAGTTTCTGGGAAATGGCAAATAATAAAGTTTGATCCAAGGAGGGGAAAGGTAGCTCTAGTTCCTAGGATCAAAAGCCCTAAATCAGCATTGAGGCATTCCCTGGAAAGACATTTTGGGTATTATTAGCCTACATCCTGCGTTTTATCTCTGCAGGTACACGTGTGCCATTCTTGCCAACATTTGTATGGCAAGAACAGTGAAATTGTCATCATACCTTCCAATCTTAACCACAGTCACAATCACGTCCAACACCATTCAGCATTCAAACCATGGAAGGCACGCAAGTATGATCTATTCATGTTCAGTACTTTATATTGTACATATGGTACTGTATTCCTGTTCATATGCAGTACTTGCAGATTATTCCTTTAGTTTGTTCCAACTCTTAACTTTTGCTTATTTATGTTTTTATTGTTACTGTAATTCATGGAGTAACACTAAATTTACAAGTATTATACAGTGGCTTGGGAATGAGGCAATCAAGTTTGGATCAAGAGCTGTTCATTAGCACCAAAACATCCCTTCCCATTGAAGGACTTTGTCAGTGATTGTATCAATTTTCTCTACATCTGCAGAATTACTGTATAACATTAAAACACTCTCTTGTTGTAATGTGTTATTTATTGGGCTGACAGGCCTCAAATTGTAAATTCTGTAGCACTGTACGGGCCATTGTAGCTGATAATTTTTACCCATGAGAATTACTAGTGTAATATTATTTATTCACAATACTTTAAGTGTGTTAGCAACTGAAATACCCTTTAGATATTATTATTACTTCATAAATGTTATTATGTCTCATAATAAAGAGAAAAACCAATAGGAAAATACAGTACTAGTTTTTTAATCACACAAGAGAAAAAATTAATATGTACTGTACTCTTCTCTAATTATTTCATGTTACAAGTTAGAGTTTGTCACCTACTGATTACAATCTCTCTCACAGATATGAGGATCTATGTGCATGCCCAGAGAGTGGAAGAAAAGCTCAAGGTAACAATACAGAACACCAAACTTCCGTGTGGCAAAATCTTATACCTCGCAATGCACCCTGGTGGCCCCGCACCAAGATTATTCTACTCGTCATTGCTGGAATCTTGCCATGGGTTTTCCTGGTTATTTATTTGGTCTTTACTTACAAGACATCCTCCTAAGATGAGAAGCTGTGGCTAACCAACCACAACCTCCTATGATTGATAGAAATAATGCTAATATGGGGAACTAAGCCATGCGTGTCATAAGAGGCAACTAAAATACTGGGAGCAAGGAGCTAGTAACCCCTTCCTGTATAAATTACTAAATGTAAATTTAGTTCACCCTGCCTCAGTGGGAGATGGATGGTGTGTTGAAAAAAAAAATGCCAACGTGTTGAAGCACCACCATATGCACCTAGCATCCAGGTATTTCTGGATTCGTATCCTGGTTAGTTGTAGGATAATATTTCATTTGCATTTCAAATTCGCATACGTGTTAAAAAATTTGTTGCCACTCGTGCATTCCATTTTATAACTTAATATGTTGTGGCCAGTTTTTGTATCATTATCCGTATATTCATCATTTTTATTTCATTCAGCCATTATCATTATACAGTACTGTATAATTCTCACCTGGGTAAAGAATTATAATGTTATGGAACACATTTATAATGTGCAGTACTAGGTAATAAGCTTACCATTTGCAATTTTTATTCACGTGAAGTCTTTTTTTATTTTTTTTATCTCTGTGACCATCTCCTGCTAAAGCAGAGTGATGAAGTATATACAATATACATTACAAATGTACTCAGCACAAAATAGTATGTAGACTGCATAATTTTATTTTTTGTTGGGGCCACATATTTGTTAGAATAAAAAAGACCTTGTACTATATAGTTTCAATTGAAGTAAATTAAATTTTTATAAAGTTACTGTTAGCATCCCCGTGCAACCCTTACAGGTTTAGTACCTTCCATGACTGTAATAATAAAATAAAAAATAGTAATAATAATAATAATAATAATAAATACTGTTTAAGACTTTTATTCAGTTACGTTCAAAGTTTTAACATTAAATAGGAACCCTCAAATGTTAAAGGTAATACAATACATACGTACTTCAAAGTTTCACACTTCCTCCATCATACATACTGAAAGCTCCAGTTAATGTACAGTACAGTATGTTCAAACAGATAAGAGTATTTTCTGTCAGTTGACAACAGATACAGTGGACCCCCGGTGTTCTTGAGTCTCCAAACTCGAACAATTATGTAAGTGTATTTTTGTAAGTGCTTTTGTAAGTGTATATTTGGGGTCTAAAATGACTAGTCTAATTTACATTATTCCTTATGGGAACAAATTTGTTTGGTAACGGCACTTGAACAGCATTCTGGAAAGAATAAATCACGAACACCGGGGGTCCACTGTAGTTTATGAATATCAAGTAAAAAAAAAATATGAAGGTCAGCATGATTTGTTTGTGTAAGCATCGACAATTAAATGGTAAAGATAATTCTCAAGTAAACCCCTTCTGAATATATTACTAAATGTAAAAGGAGAAACTTTAGTTTTTCCTTTTGGGCCACCCTGCCTCGGTGGGAAATGGCCAACGTGTTGAAAGAAAGAAGAATTCTCAAGTACTATTTGATACACTTACAGAACATGTATTAGTTATCTTGATGACATTGTTATTTTATTCCTAAGACGATATATATGTAGTATTTACTGGACCATATTCTGTAACTTGTACAGTGGACCCCCGGATTACGTCATTTTTTTGTTCAAGAATGCTGTTCAAGTGCCATTACTGAACGAATTTATTCCTATAAGGAATAATGTAAATTAGATTAGTCCTTTTAGACCCCCAAAAATACACTTACAAAAATAAACTTACATAAAAGGGCGAGTTTGGAGACTATCATAAACTGGGGGTCCACTGTATATTGTATATCAGAATGCTGGTTGCTTGTATAGTGCTGTGTATTTCCACATAGATATACGTAATTCACACATGGAATGTTATCAGATATTTTTTAAATATGTGTAAATGAGAAGTATAATGTTATTATGCTCTTCTGAGTAGAGTACGTCTTTCAACTGTTATTTTAAAGAATAAAATAAAAATATAATTTTAAAAATAAAGACTATAAAATGTATAATAGTTTAATATCCAAATTTTCCATGAAAGGTACAGTATTTAGAAATATACAAATTATAAATTTAATACAGCTTTATCATAAACAATTATTATAATATAGTAACATTATTTTCCTTAAGTGTATACATATGAAACAGTGCTCAGTAATAACCCATTTGGAGGCAAACACAGGAGGTTGATTTATCTGTAATTTCTGTATATTTTGACCGCTCTCCAGGATCATCTGCTGAAGAGGATCCCAGAAAGGGGTCAAAATACAGTGGACCCCCGGTTTACGTCATTAATTCGTTCCAGAATGCTGTTCAAGTGCTGTTACCAAACGAATGTGTTCCCATAAGGAATAATGTAAATTAGATTAGTCCTTTAGACCCCCAAAAATACACTTACAAAAATACACTTACATAATTGTTCGCGTTTTGAGCAGTTCGTAAACCGGGGGTCCACTGTATACAGATCAATTAACCTCCTGTGTTTGTGTATCCCTGTGGGTTATTAAGCAGTGACAAGTGTTCATTGCACTTTAGTTATTCATAACAAACAATGATGTAATACTGGCTTATATACTTGAGCAGTAGTTCTCAAACTTTTTTATGTCCCTGAAAAAATCTAGTTCACCTCACAGTGCAAGTGGTACTGGTACTTAGAATACCAGAAAATCACAGATTTATAACAATATTAATTAAAATATTTGGAAAAAATTAGCCACAATTACTCAATCTCTTAGAATTTTAGTTTGGATCATGACTGTTTTGGAACCCCTGTACTAGAGTATATACAGGTCACCATACAGAAAATATGCTTTTTTGTATTCAGGTAATTTGCATACTAATGTACAGAATATCTGAATGAAGGAATGGTTTTAAGTAAAGGCATATAACATTGTAAACAAGCACACATTAGAATGTGACAATGGTGCAAATACTTTTTCATGCATGCCATGTACACCACACAGTCAAGTGATTTAAACTTTTTTTAGGCTTGACCAATTTTCTGGGGTGCTACAGATTTGTCAATGAAAAAAAGACCTTGTGGTTTCCACTGTTAACAACATAAAATTTCAATTTTATAGATATCAAAAGTAGTTTTAATTTTTTGAGTGAAAATAATGGCTGGTAAGTACAGTATAAGTATAGTGGTACCAACACTCTTATATGGGTGTGAAGCTTAGGTTGAAAATGCTGCAGCGAGGAGGAGGCTGGAGGCAGTGGAGATGTCCTGCCTAAGGGCAATGTGTGGTGTAAATATTATGCAGAGAATTTGGAGTGTAGAAATTAGGAGGAGGTGTGGAGTTACTAAAAGTATTAGTCAGAGGGCTGAAGAGGTGTTGTTGAGGTGGTTTGGTCATTTAGAGAGAATGGATCAAAGTAGAATGATGACGGAGAGCGTATAAATCTGTAGGGGAAGGAAGGAGGGGTAGGGGTACAGCCAGAGGTTTATAATATGGAAAAAGTGGATACGTGAGCTCCACCATGGTATTGTAGTGGAGGTAGAAGAGCTCTTAGTAGGATTATTTAATGTAGAAAGAGGAGGCAAATGAGGTGTATATAAAGAGAGCACCTGGAGATCATTGTATACCAGGGTAGAGGGAATGGAAGGGGTCATAGGAGGGCCAGAATAGAGTTATGTGGGAGTATGAAATAGGCAGAAATAAACCTTGTCATAGAAGGAACATGCCTGGCCATGCGACATTTCTTACCTGTCGTATACAGGTAAGATGTGATGTTACGTTTTCCACCCCATTTAAACAACAAAGGTTCACTACACAGTAGTGTCCTTGGATTTACAGGCAACTTAGTCAGTAAATAACAAAAAAAGGCACAATACCGTGACTGGAACAAAACTTAGTCAGTCCCTGCATTGGTTTTGTTATATTCATGGGGAAGCACTAACCACATAGAAGTCATATGCACATGGGAAATAAAGAGATAATTAGGTTTGATCTAAGTTAGGAGAGGTTAACATGAATTCCTTGGAGCCAAAGTCCTTCAATAACAGGACTATCCTTCCCTTGAAGAAACCTGCATAGGAAACAGCTGGCAGTTTTGCCATAACATTAATGCAACTCACAACCCCCTATCATTTTCTGGCAAAAATGGTGTCCATCACAAGGGGGTCACTTCATAGATAACAAAATTAGAGTGCCTGATTCTTTTAGAAATATTTAGTTAGTGATATACTATTGTAAATTACTTAAGATGCAGGAAAAGACCCCATTAAACATGCACCATCCTACTTTAAAAGCTCAAAATAAAACTTGACACACACTGGACACTGACGTGTGGGGGCTGTACGTCACATATTTTTCTCTTAATTGCATTATTAACCATTATTTGATACAGTATTTAAACATTTAAAAACTGTCAGTGGTAACAGTAGGGGAAGCAAATCTGTTAGAGAGGGACTTTCCTAGTAGTTAAATCAAATCAATCTGCCAATTTTACAAAACACTTCCTCAAAATTGATAGGAAGCACTTTTTCAAAACCCAATGACAGTTGTCTACAAATCCTTCTTTAACATATACAGTATACAAATTAATAATCTGTGCATCCAAATAATACAATATAAGAGCCTCACAATCATCAAACAATACAAGGCTTAAATAAAATAATTGTAGATTCAATGGGCTTTATGGGCTCCTGAGTAACCACAAGGGTCTAAAATAAAAGTACCAGTAATCCCTTAATAGTTCTTTAATAATGGAGTGAAGATTTTTGTGTATGTGATCAGTGATATTTAGTTAATGTGTCACTAAAAGTCTAATAATATGAAGAGTATGCCAGGGGGTAAATGAGGAGAGATTGCACAGTAAAGAGGCACCGAGCATACAACTGAGTAGTGAAGACTATGTCACAGTACTGTGGCTGGAACAATTCCTAATTAAATCATAATTTGGGGAAACCCTTAGATGATGTTTCACTCAGGCCTGGATCATTTATCTAGACTACTTGCTGTATGACTTATGCAGTTTTAACACTTATTTTAAATATAATGCATGTAATAATCTGGAATATTTGTGACTTGATAATGGTCCAGGATAACTCTAAATACAGTGGACCCTTGGTTTTCGTAGAGCTCCCAACTCAAACAATTATGTAAGTGTATTTTTGGGGGTCTGAAACAACTAATCTAATTTACATTCATCTTTATGGGAACAAATTCATTCGGTACCGGCGCTCGAACAGCATTCTGGAAAGAATTATCGACAAAAACCGAGGGTCCACTGTATAGTCTAAAGTTTCCTCTCCAAACTGTAGGTATGTTGTGAATCAAGGGCAGCACCAAGGTAAAGGCTCGGGGGGTTTCAGCCCCCAAAGAATTCCCCCAGCCCCCAAATAAAATAATTACGTATAACAATGCTGCTTCGAAACAAATCTCCTAGCCCTCCTAAGCCCTCCCAGTATAGATGGTGCTGCTCCTGAAGCATTTAGGTGATGTAAAAGTCTTAGGCATGATATAAGTATATATGAATATTTCTGAAGATTTTTACAAATACTGAGTACCTTTTTTTTTTTAGAGAGAGAGATTATGTACTGATTTTCTGTTTACATATCTCCATTCTCCACTTCACTGCTGTAAAAAAAGATTTGCAAGCATGTATATGGTAAATGAATACTGTACATGAAAGCTTAAAACAATCATTCATGGACAGCAGCTGCAACAAGCTGGGCACCAGTAGCAGTGTTAGTGGAAGCCAAGATAATTCTTGTTGCCGATGTCAAAGCCAACAGCCTGAATGCTGCAACCTCTGCGAATGTTATACCACCCAACACCACCACCAGTGCCACACGAGGACCACTTGGAGAGCCTGCAGGTGGTGTAGTGATTGTTGTGGTTCCAGGTAAGACCTTCAAGTTATCTGAGAGATACTGGACACCCCTTCCTGATAAAGCATCACCAACTAGTTTTGGAATAGCCGGTGTGTATGCACCATTATAAACATAGCTCATATGAGTGGGATTGTGGAGATCAACTGGCTCATCAGCATCAGGAATGAGGCGTAAACGTTTTGCAGCCGAGCGCCAGCCAAATCCTTTTTTAGGTAACAAAGAAGTTACTTGTGCTAAACGATCCTGTAAGGGAGCATTGTTCGCAGTACTGACACTTGATGTGTCAGCAACAGCAAGCATCCCAAGCTGACGAAGATGATGAAGAGTGATCAGGTGTTTATGGCCATGAGCTGTCAAAACTTGAGATGCAATATCTTCATACTCTCGGCGGGAGATACCATCTTGCGTGAGTGAGTAGAGGCAGAGTAGACGGAGGTTACCCGCCAGTGGTAACATGCGAGCCAAGCAATCTTTTAAAAATTTTTGAGCTTTGCCTGAATTCCCTGCTCTAGTCACTAATCCATGCTCTGTCGAAAGTTGAGTCTCAAAATCTCGCCTCATAGATTTTGTGATAGCTTCGCATGCTTTTAAATGCAGTCCAAGTGTTGCTTGCAGAGCCTGTAGTGTGCGCAGTTCATTTGCCACAAAATCTCTCATTTCCCCAGTAGTCATATTCTGAGCTTGATCCTTCTTTGCTTTAACCTCACGAGCCCTTGTGATCAGGTAGCTCGATACTCCAGCAAAATGTCTGTTGCGTATATTGTCATAAATAGTGTCTTTGCTATTGAGTGGCACCTTCCGAGGATTATCCTGACCCACAACATCTGCTGGAAACTCCACAACCCCAGCTTGAATGCCAAAGTATTCATCTAATACACCTTCATATGTCAGTTGAGTGAGAAGCGGGGTTACATAGTCAGCATCACGATCAAATATGAAGAGATGGCCAATCTCTGGTGCCTGAAAAACATATGGAATATAATTAAACCAACATAGAAGAAAATAAATAAAAAGTTAAATGCATTACAGGTATGTACAGAAAATAACAAAAACATTATAATTTTCATGACAATAAAAAAGCATTACCACAGAAATTGTATGAAACACAATATGGAATTAAGACCCCATTAAATCTTGTGTCCTATCTGAAAAACTACACAATATTCCTGATTATTGGGAGTAATTTTCTATTTTATGCCATTTAAAGGTGAGCATACATGAGATATGCTGAGGTTTATGCACCTAAGAATTTAAATGCCCTCCCATTCTTTTGATACTAAAAAAACAGCTCTACACTTTTTTTCAAGAACACCAAATTATTTTCTTTTCATTTGAATTTAACTGACAAATCAATCAAGATGTACATGTAAATACTTAATAACCTCAATCTCACCAGGAGTCAAATCTGGGCCAGTAAAAAACTCTACCAAGCACCTTAGGCCCACAAGCACTAAGAGATGGAGAGCTTGCCATGAATGTACTGCATATTACCTGGTGGCCATTTCTGTACTATTTACATGGACATTTGGCCATTAATGAGTAGTGGCCTTATGTTTAAAAGCATTTACCTTTAAATTTCTTATACTGCACACTGTGTTGAATTCATTCACTACTTTCTGTAATGAAGTAAAGAACAAAGTGCTAGATTTTCTTTTACTTTACAAAATATGAACAAAATGGGATAAAGTTTAAAAGTGAAATTAGCAATAAAGTATTGGAGGAGATCTGTGCAAATATAGAGAAAAGAAAAGAGAAAGAGGAAGGAAAAGAACAAGAGTAGGAAGGCTTATTAAAGGATAAAATATACCATATCACTGTTGAAAAGAAAGAATGGGCTGACACTATCCCTGCATACAGTACTCTGTATTCTGATGTATGGGAGTGAAACTTGGGTATCAAATAAATTGTGATAGTATATCAAAAAGTCCAGGCTGCTGATTCTTCTTAACACATCTGCCATCTCCAACTGAGGTAGGGTGATCCAAAGAAAGGAAACACATTCACCAGCATTCATGCAATTACGTACTGTCTTGCCAGATGTGTGCTGGCTGTACTGCTGATTTTTTCTTTTCAACACATTGGCCATCTCCCACCGAGGCAGGGTGACCCAAAATAGAAAGAAACACTTTCACCATCATTCACACATAATCACTGTCTTTGCAGAGGCACTCAGATACAACTAATAAAGAAATACATGCAGAATGGTGGAGGACAAAGATATTAAATATGGGGTAGGAGAGCAAATTACAATACTTAAGTGATGAGTTGGACATCTAAGGACTTGGTAATTGGTAATGACTGAACATCATGGAATGGGACATTGTTAAAGTACATATGGGTAAAGTCCATGAGATCATAACTGGGTATTACAAAAGTTTGTTTAGATAGAGCTTCCTAGAGTAGTTAAAAATATAGTCAGCTAGTAAAAATAAGGAATGCCTCAACATCTACACAAGGTTCATCATACCAAAAAATTTTTCATTAGTACATGTACTTGTTTGTAATGTCAAGTGTATTCACTTATTCACTAAATGGCCAATATATTCATTAAGTTTAGTATTACCATATGAAGTGCTTTTCATTCATATAAGCAAGCATTTGATTTAATAGACCTCATTTTAATGGGCTTTGGAAATATAAGACAAAATCAGCTGGGTTAACGAAACGAAAGGACTCACAGGTAAGAACCCACGTGGGGCAAGGGGAAAGTGGGGATAAGGGATACGCGAAGAATAGGTGGGGGAGAGGAAATAATTTAGAAAAAGGAAAAGAGTCAGGACTAAACCCAACCGCTAGACATTGTAAAGCTAAAATTCATATAAAAAATGCAACTGTCATCCCTAACTCACTCGCGTCAACTGCAAGACTGGACGTGCAAATCGGGCAAAAGGTAGGAGTCGGGGAGGGGGGGGGCGCAAAGGACATTGGGCAAGCTGCTCCATGGAACTGCACAGAGACGACCCTCCATGGCAATGGCAGTTAGAGGTAAGGTGAAGAGAAATGATTCAGAAAAGGTACATTAGAATATTATAATGCAAAAGCACAAGAGAAAACTGGGTTAACTGATTCAGAAACAGTGGGCAAACCCTGCTGGTTGCAGAATTCTTCATTATTGTTACGATCACAGCAAAACTCATCTCCATCCACTACAATCACCATTACTGTCCACCTATTCTCTCCCACTAGTCCATTAATTAGAAGATTTACTTTATATTTTTTTATTAACACATCGGCCATTTCCCACCAAGGCAGGGTGGCCCAAAAAAGAAAAGCTTTCATCATCATTCACTCCATCACTGTTTTGCCAGAGGTGCACTTACACTACAGTTATAAAGCTGCAACATTAACACCCCTCTATGATACATTTTCATGCTTTTTTAGTATGACTTCTACTTCAAGTATGCCTGAAATGCTTTATATAACTATGGGTTTTCCATGTACAAAATTACTACTGTAAACCACAATCTGAAACAAATGTATCTACGTTGTACTTAGAAAATTTAATGTGACCTACCCTTCCCCCAAAAAAAAAAAAATACATTCATAATCATTCATTCAATAGCTGAATAGCCAGAGGAGTGTGGACATCACACTTTACATGTCCCTCTAAATAGCAACATCCCCACCCCTCCTTCAGAGTGTAGGAACTGTGACTCCCACCTCCAGGACTCATACCAGTAACTTGTCTTAAATTTAACTGAACACACTACAGTCCTATCAAACTTTAACACAGTAAGATACTTTGAAATTAAATATTGTACAGTACTGTCCTGTAGATTCCATAGGTATGATACTGTATTACTAAACCTAGACCATTATGTGCAAAATATAATGCACAATGTTTCTTAACATAAAAAAGTATTAATACAGTCATCTGAGTCTATTTGTTGAGATACACTGCTCACAGGAAGTACAAAATCACTTTCAGTACTTTGTTCTTGCAACACTTGATCTTTAAAATATCTTTTAGTATAAATAAAGAGAAGTATAAATTAGTAGTGTCTTCAGTAAAGGTGTGTCAGACAAAGCAGTCATCTCTTTTATATTCATGTCTAAATTAGTAGTGTCTTCAGTAAAGGTGTATCAGACAAAGCAGTCATCTCTTTGATATTCATGTCACTTTACATCATAACATCCTTTGTTTGAATGATATGGATAGTTTTCATGCACTAGTTTTACATGAACTCCTCTTGTACTTGTGCTGCTAACTGTATGTGTACAACTAGCTGGAAACCACTTCTTTATACTGTACTTTATTATTATTTACTGATGATAAATAAATTATGGTAACCCTAAAAATAAATAAGACAGTGAATATCCATAAGTCCAAATACCTGAGGCATTTTTTTGGGTGATTCTTGTTCTTTAAGAGCTTCAAGGGCATTCATGACTGCCTTAGCTGCTCTTCCATGAGCAACTACATTTGGAATGCGACCATAAAGACCCTGTAGGGTGTTGATTGCACGAGCCACACTTATACATCCAGAAAAATCCCCTTCCAAGAAAGCATTTCTGAAAATGCAATACAGGCCACTATAATAGGCAGATAAATTCTCATTTATCTTTTAAACGACATCAAATACATTAAACACAAGCAACAATTTGAACATCATTATAAAATATATACACAAAACAAATGGGATTTAAAGAGGTCAACTTTCCTTTTCTAATTATTATTATAATCAAAAGAAGCGCTAAACCACAAGGGTTATACAGCTTCCTTTTCTAATATTTTCATATATTTTTTACATTTCTTTAAATTCACTATCCTTGCCAATTACTTATATTTATGGCAAGATATTCAATATGTCTAACAATAATCAGGAAAATAATGTAAAGTACAGCATATGCTGTATATGTATGCTTTTCTGTAGTTATCATTTAAGTTTAGCATTCTTTGCTGAAAAATGTGTAGAAATAATTGATGGATACACAGTAATAACAAAATTATATTTTTGAGTTTTTCTATGTTTTTCCTGTAGCTGACAGTATACTGGTACAGTACATATAGAGATGTATAGAAAACAGGGCATCAGTGCCAGGACCTACCTGAAGAAGCTGGTCATTTCCAAGGAAAGAAGATCATCATCAAGTGGGATGAAGTCGGGGGTAAACTCATGGAGTGTAACAGCCCCATACAAACCCTCTTCCTCCAACAGTGGCGTTACCCATGACACAAGGCGAGGCACTATCACCAAATGAATGCTGGGAGAGTATATGGATAAACTTGAAAGTGAACTAATGGAGTGTTATATACAGTGGACCCTCGGTTTTCGTTCACCTCCAAACTCGAACAATTATGTAAACGTATTTTAGTAAGAGCTTTTGTAAGTGTATTTTTGGGGTTCTGAAACGACTAATCTAATTTACATTTGTCCTTATGGGAACAAATTCGTTCGGTAATGGCACTCAAACAGCATTCTGGAAAGAATTTTCAACGAAAACCAAGGGTCCACTGTACAGTGCTCCCATGCACACCCTTCTCCAATAATCTAGCTTTTTTCCTTTTGGGTACAAAGAAGTCTTTATTTTAACATAGGGTAATACTTCAGTCTGTTCTCATTCTGAAAGTCACACAGTGACTGACCCACGGTCAGAGTCTGACTCTCTGACTGTGGGTTCGAACCCCACCCTTGGTATGGTTTTTTTTTAGTGCTGACATACTGACTAAATATATTATGTTTCTGGACCTAATTATTCCCTCTAGTGTGTTCAAATACTGCGCATCCTTTTCAGTTGCAAACTGTTTTGGATGCAAAAGTAGACACATCATACTTGTAGGTACTATATAAAGGGCTATTAATAAGCATGTTTTATAACATACTGAGTAAATATAGTACATTGTTTTCAATTTGTAAACCATGAGGACAGACTGAATATTGGTAGTAATCATGAAGACTGTTGGTGCCTTATATATCTCCTCATACAACCTTCTAGACAAAAGAATTCCTGTTGAACTAAAACACACAAAGAGCTAAACATTTAAGATTATTTTTCACTAGTTCTTTGTGTTATCCAAAATATTTACATAATAATGTTTATATAATCACTTCACTACAACAAAGAAAACAATAATGATAATAATTGTACTTTTACAACTATTATGTATACCCTTTATTGGAAAAATATAAGCATTGGATAAAATACTGAAGTAGTAAATGAAAGTGGGTCAGTATGAATGTTAATATCCATGGGAAAGTGGAAAAAGAATCCTTCCTCCGTAAGCCATGCGTGTCATAAATGGCGACTAAAATGCTGGGAGCAATGGGCTAGTAACCCCTTCTCCTGTATAAATTACTAAATGTACAATGAAGAAAATTTTTGTTTCTTCTTTTTTTGGGTCACCTGCCTCAGTGGGAGACTGCTGGTGTGTTAAAAAAATAAATGTGAATAAAAAACTTAAGTACAGCACGTGCAAATTTTAACCATACCTGACTAAAACCAATTATCAAATTTAATTAAGTACAGTACTTGTATTTTTATATGCAGTACACTATAAAAAAAACATTAAATTATATTAAGAATCTAATACATATGCACTTTTCTTGGATTCAAATTCAAATTCTTTATTTCATGTAATATACAAGGTGGGGTGTACTTATAATTATACATTAAAGTAGATATTACAAGATGGCCAATAATATGCCTAGGTATGCCTAGCTTTAGGTTTGATGCTGTCAAAATAGCATTTCTCAAGTAGTACTGTACCAGTAACCAAAATTAAAGAAAAAAAATGATCTTAGGTAATCTAAAAGTGACTCTCATTATAGTGTACTGTAAATAGAGAAATGTAATGAAATATCTTTTACTATTTGTTTCCTTAAAGACAACTTAACCTAAAACTAAAGTGACATGGAGATGATGTATTACAGTTCGGCTGGCCAGATGTTCCGCAGGGAGGACAGTCCTGCTTTTGTGCACTCTGTCCTCCGTCCTGCGCCACCTCAAGTAGGACGTTAATTTGTCCTTTTTAGGGCCTGTCTAAAAAGAATTATACACATTACAGTGGACCCCCGAGTTACGATCATAATTCATTCCAGAAGGCTGCTCAAGTGCCATTACCGAACGATTTTTTTCCCTTAAGAAATAATGTCAAGTAGGTTAGTCCATTTCAGACCCCCAAAAATACACTTACAAAAGCATTTACAATATTACACTTACATAATTGTACGATTTCCGAGGTGAACGTAACTCGGGGGTCCACTGTACCTTGTATATACTAAAACAGTGAGAACTGAAGGCCACAATAACCAGTGACATATTTTTATTATAATTTTATGTACGTAGTTGCCATTGGCAACACTACACACGGAGCCGCAGTATACAAGACAAGTCAAACTATTAATCAAGTACACGTCGGAGTCTGTGACGGTCAGTCTGCTGAAAGCCCCAGTGAGGAGTACTTGACTTTATTAGAAAAAATACCACAAAATAGCAATCATCACATTACGTATACTAGTGATATTTGACAAATAAATAATTCTCCTAGATATATGTATTTTGCATATTTTCTATAACGTTTTATACATCTCAGCTCATCATAAAACATGTTTGATTTAGGTTAAATCTCCAGGGTTAAGGCTTTAGTAATTAACTTGGTAAGTATGTATACCAGAATTTGGTAATTTGCATATTTTGGTTATTATAATATAATGAAGTAAAAATTCAGATTCATTTTGTATACATATATATTCATTATATCTATACATATACATTGGTCCCTCGGTTTTCGTGCATGTCCAAACTCAAACATTTATGTAAGTGTATTTTTGTAAGTGCTGTTGCAAGTGTATTTTTGGGGGTCTGAAATAGACTAACCTACATGACATTATTTGTTAAGGAAGTAAATTCGTTCAGTAATCGCACTTGAGCAGCATTCTGGAACGAATTTTTGCCGAAAACCGAGGGACCACTGTACATGTATTCGATGTGTCCTCCTTTTTGGAGATTTGTAAATGGCCACCCTAATTACATTCATCTAACAAATAATTAAGAACATAAGAAAGAAGGAATACTGCAGCAGGCCTACTGACCCATGTGAGGCAAACTTGTAATTGTGAAAGATAAAAAAAAAATTGATTTCATATCAATACAGTACAGTACTGTATATTAAACATTAATCCATCATTTCTGCTCTGCAGCCAGTTTGTCAAAAAAAAAAAAAGTACAGTAAGTACCTTACACAAAATTCAGTTGCAACCTACTTGATATCTGGATGACTGAGCTTATCAGAATGCACATGATCCGCCACATATTTGAGAGCTACAAGAGATGGCTGCACCACATATACACGCTGAGCGCTCTGCACAGGAGGCGGCAGACGGTCTAATCTGTACATTTTTTCTACTCCATGGCTCCTAAAAATGAAAATGTGATGTTAGGAAACATATGAAGTGGTTTTGGATAACAATATAGGTGCTTCTCGACTTATGATGGGGTTATGTTCTGAAGAACCCACTGTAAGTTGAAAATATCATATGATATGATAAGTAAATAAATAAGTACTGTCACTGAATAAGTAAATAAACAAATAACTACTAAATACCAGTATTGAAAAGTAAATAAATAAATATACAAGTTTATCCTATCAATAAATGTATGGTACAGAATGTGCCTTGCTATTGCACCATTGTAATCTAAATATCCTATGCCTAACCATCGTAAAGTTAGGAGCATCTGTACCTGTAATTATTAATTTGTAGATTAAGAAGCAGAGTTATGTTCATGGTGAGTCCTCAGTATTTAATTAATTTAATATTTGATTACCAAATAACTGTTTTTAAATTTCCAGGAAGTCCTCGGCTTTTTGAGCTTGCCCTAACCAAACATCTGATTATCCTCAGGAAGTTACCTACAATAGTCAACTAACACACAAAAACCAGATACTTATTTACTTCTAGGTAAACAAGGGCAGGTGTTAAATTAGATGTACTGTACTTTGCTAAGTAACATGGGCAGCAAATTGTGTATAAGTTATGGTACTGTATCAAGTCACTTGAAAAATACAGATGATTAACAATGGTGTAAAAGTAAATCCTAGATTTAAGAAACTAGTAATAGGGGGAAGCAGGTGACTGGTGATGGTGACTATAGTGGAGAGAGAGGAAGAGACGGGAGTATTTTGCTGAGATCATAACATCTGACCAACTCTGCAACCAACAGGTCTGTTGTTTCCATATCAACTGGCAGAGCAGAATTGTCCCAAATTTCCAAAGTCCATTAAATTAATATTCATTAAATCAATGGCTTATGTAATTATTTAAAATGAAGATAATTTAATACAGAAATCTGTAAACAACACTTTTCATTGTAAGAAAACTATCAATAAAGCAAAGGGGATCAAATAATACAGTTCAAAATTATTACAGTGGATAACTCTTCAGAGAAAATGAAGGCAGGTGTAAAATATCCTCTTGGCAAAATAGGATAATAAACCATACCACGGGTGGGGATAGAACCCGCGGTCAGAGATAATGCTCTTTCTCACACAATTTAGTAGCATGTAATATAATTATAATAATTACAATATATCATATCTGTACTGTATCTTGCAAAGACTGGCAAATTTTTTTGTCAGTATCAAAATAGAAAGAAATACTATACAAAGCAAAAATGACCATAACTCTTGCCCTATTTTTTTTATTGTTACTCACACAGGTATGAATTCTACCAATGAATTTCAACACACTGCCTTTGCCTGAAGATTATAGCTGAATTCACACTAACCTTAAGAGTGTTGCTCCAGAGATGCGGTCAAGCATCTTCATAAGATCACCATCAATGATCAGATCTTTGGCCCCAGGTGCATCCTCCAGAACTCTCACCAGACGATTCCTGCTCAGACGACGAAGAATTTCTACATCTATCCCTAAACTTTGAGGCTGAGTCATTTTCTTTTTTTTTAAGAGATTTCAAGACTTGCCTCAATATTCTTCAAATGAGGGACTCCTCTTTGCTCCCTCCTTGGCCCTTAGTCCCAGATTTTATGTACTTCCCATCTACATCTTGAGCATTTTTTTACTACATATCCATAAAGGTAACTTCTGCACACCAGGAAAGAAATTTGACATTAGTTTTTCCATTATAGGGATTACAGTATTTGTAATACAGGCAGGCCCCACTTCACAGCACTTCACTTTACAGCATTTCACTAATGCAGCAGTTTTCAATTATACCCATTCTTCATTTATTCACACTTTCTACAATATATATATTCACCACTCACTATAAGCTAAGGACAAAAATATTTTACTGTACAGTGGACCCTCGGTTGTCGTTGAAAATTCTTTCCAGAATGCTGTTTGAGTGTCGTTACCGAACGAATTTGTTCCCATAAGGACAAATGTAAATTAGATTAGTCATTTCAGACTCCCAAAAATACACTTACAAAAGCACTTACGAAAATACACTTACATAATTGTTCGAGTTTGGAGGTGAATGAAAACCGAGGGTCCATTGTAGTATATGCATTTTTTAGGCACAGCTCTATTGCTCACTAAATATCAGGCTTTTTATATGCATTTGAAAGTAAAAAAGGCTATGTTTCACTTTACAGTGGAAGCCCAGAACCTAACCTACTGTATAAGTGGGGCCCTCCTGTACATATAAGATTACAATTACTGTACGTATATCATTTTCACAGATTTACTACCACAGACAGCAACTATCCAGAGAGGTATAATGTTTTAATTGAGTGTGAAATGGAAAC
Organism: Cherax destructor; assembly: GCA_009830355.1. Lineage (NCBI taxonomy): Eukaryota > Metazoa > Arthropoda > Malacostraca > Decapoda > Parastacidae > Cherax > Cherax destructor. Next base: position 128,825 of record WNWK01003157.1, read on the forward strand.
CTGTTAACTTTTTTGCACTCTGGTAAGACATCCTCCACTATTTCCTTTCCTCCCTATGAGGCCTGGTCTGAAACCATGCTATGGGGGACGGCAAGCCCCAGAATCACTTAATGGATAGGGTATAAACTTAACACCCTAATACATTTCAGCAAAAGCATAGCAAGTCTGGCCTCTGACAAAAGTACTCAGTAAAATGAGCCAACATTCCGTGCAAATCAAGAACCAAAAATCTGGAACAACCTACATGAAGGATAAAAACAACTACAACTTCATAGACACTGTCAAAAAATGTCTTGATGTAATGTTGGATTTAATGTAAAATTTTATATATAATGATTGTAAATGTTTAGTTTCGAAAGTTTTCCTACTCCAGGAGCTCGGCCCTGGGTCAACCTTGTCTGGTGCTTGCCAAGTTAACAAGGCTGTTGTTGCTGGTGGTCTGCTGACTTACACATCCATCACATCTTGGTTGATCCAGCACTCGTATGATAAGAAATAAGTAAATGGTCGAGTTCTGTCAAGCAGCTAAAGTACATATTTGAAGTTATTTTTTAAATAAATTATTATTTTGAGAGATATTAGTAAAAATAACACTTCTTCTTGGGGGTGTTTTCAAGGTCACTGGCAACTAACACCATAGATTAGAGAATAAATAGCGACATAAGCAAGTTTGCCAGTGACACCAAAATAGGCTGTCAAATTAATTCTGAAGAGGACACTAGAGCTCTACAGGAACATCAGAATAGATTGATGCAGTGGTCGGAGAAGTGGCAGATGCAGTTTAATATAGACAAATGCAAGGGTTCTAAGCATTGGAAAGGAAAATAACCAGGACACTTATAAACTAAATAGATTTAGGAGTTTTGGTTAGCAATAATCTAAAACCAAGACAAGAGAATTCTTGGCTTTATATAAATCAAGAAATATAAATAACAAGAGTCCTCAGGTTATTCATCAACTCTGTATGTACTGTATATCAATGGTTAGGCCTCGTTTAAATTATGCTGAATAGTTCTTGTTACCGTATTACAGAATGAATATAAATGCACTGGAAAACACATAAAGAAGGATGACAAAGTTGGTTCAATGTATCAGAAAACTTTACTATGAGGATAGACTGAGAGCCCAGAATCTGCACTTTCTAGAAAGGCATAGAATTAGGGAAGATATGACTGATGTAATGAGGGAACTGAAAGAATGAATGGATTTGTCAGTTAAAAACAGAGTAGGAGAGTTAGTAGATGGGGAACTGGAGGTATTGGGTAGATGGCGGGAATATTTTGAGGAACTTTTAAATGTCAATGAAGAAAGGGATGTAAATAACATGCTAAAAATATTTAACCAAGATAGGACTGGCAGCAATGGTTTCAAATTGTTAAAATTTATATTTAGAAAGGATATAGGAAAGCATTGGTTTGGTAGGAGTTGTGGATGAGTGGAACAAACTCCTGAGTAGCGTCACTGAAGCGAAAACATTGTGGAGTTTTAAAAATAGGTTACACAAATACATGAGTTGGTGTGGGTGGGTGTGAGTTGGACGTGACCGGCTTGGTCCAGTAGGCCTTACAGCAGTCCTCCTTCCTTATTGAGCTGGTGTGACTTGGACTTGCCTAGCATGAAAGTATTCTAGGTAATTTACGCATGTTAATTATGCATGATAATTTGTGTACCTTTACCTAAATAAATTTACTTAACATAAACGAAGACAAATCAAGTGTAATCTTAGGCGTGCCAGTCCCATATCTACCACTAATAATAATAATAATAATAATAATATCTTTATTTCTACGAGTACAAGGTATACAGGCATAGCTGACATCAATGACATAGTACTACTACGTATATAGAAAGCCCCTTATTATGAAGAGCATTTAGGGCAAATTATGTCAGTTTTGTCCCAGGATGCGAACCACATCAGTCGACTAACACGCAGGTACCCATTTTACTGATGGGGAACATAAACATCCGGTGTAAGGAGACACGCCCAATGTGTCTACCCTCGCCGGGAATTGAACCCGGACCCTCACCGTGTGAAGCGAGAGCTTTTGCCACCAGGCCACGGGCCACCTAGTAGAATAAGGTTAAGTTACGTTTGGATATTTTATGTTGAGTCATATTAATGGTATAAAATACTGACAAATAGATGAGTAATGCTAAAAAACTACCTTCTCACCCAAACCTAAATGCTCAATATCAAACATTCCCAACAAAGTAGAATAATCACTTAAATGTAAAAACCTGTTATGAATAATACAAACTAAGCTAACTGTTTCTATAACATTTACATTATAATGACCACGTAAACTGTAACTGCAATGCAATTAATTGTTTTAAATTGTTATCTCACTCAATTAGTTGCATTGCTACAATTAATAAATTATTATGTTCAACTTATATTCAAATTTTATAACATAGATACACAATTATACTTATTTTATAAATTATCAACCATAATTTTTTACCATGTAGTCTACTATTAAATAGTCCTAAGAATGCCCGCAATGCACAGCATATTAGGGGCTTTTGGCATGTACATCTCATTTATACCTATGTATCATGTCTACCTATGTATCATTGTACCATGTCTAAATAAAATATTATTATTATTATTATTATAAGTCACTTTGCTTGATTTTTTTTTGGGTTATTCCAGTAATTTACACATACATTACTCTGCCGGGTCACCATCTGGAGAAGACCCTGGCCGGATGTACCGGCAAATCAACTACAATACAATACACATACATTAGAACATAAGAATGGAGGAACAATGCAGAAGGCCTACTGGCCCAGACATGGCAGGTCCTTATCAAAACCACCGCTACCCAAGAATTTATTCCCGTACCCAGTCAAAGAGTATGTAATTGTACCTGAATAGTCATACTTTTCCTTAAGACACTAATGTACAGTTCAGGATCTTCATGAAAGTTAACGTTGCGTCACGAGTGGCTTCTACAGTCCTTAGGACTGCAGAAGTCACTGGTGGCGAAACTCTCCTTTAATAAAGGCCGTGAGCTGTACATAAGTGTGTTTTTCCACATCTTGACGGTATCACCATACATTTATTTCTTACTTTTCCTTACACAACAGATTGTTGACATAACTCAGCTGGTGTCTGCGATTCCTAATATATATACCTTGATATTAAAGAATATAACAAACTCATACATACACTGTTACAACATCGTTTAACTTCGTTATATCAATCTTTACTAATAATTGATATTTATTAATAAAATATTTAATGTTTCATGTATCAAATCGCATCAAGCAAATCTTTTAGGCCTATAAATAGCATATTTTATTATATTTTAAGACTACAATTATAAGAGAGACACACGTACAAAAATTAATGAAACACAGAAAACATGAATTTAACAAAGTTTATTATGAGATTCTCTGCTACATGTGAATAAAGTTAAGAAATAGAATGTTAAAAGCACGGTGTAGGTTGCTGAGAGGAGGGCTGACAGCAGCACCTACGTAGCTGCTTCTCACAACTCACATTAATAAGACACAAAGTAATTATTTCCGCTCGATTTGTGACCTCCCGAGGTCACGGTCACGTGCCTTGTGCTGGCTCACAGGGGAAGATGTATCGTCTTGGGGCAGGAGAAGTGTGGCTCACCGTTCTTGTGATTATTGTCCCAACAACCACGATTTTAATACTTTAATTACGTGAAAAATATTTGTATATATATATTTTTTTTATATACAACTGGGTTTCTTAGTATCACGACTCACGTGAGTGTAAGGCAGTGTGATTCTTCTTTTTTTTTCGTTCTCGTAAGGTTTGATGGGGCAAAAAAAAAGTGGTTTACCTTGAAATGTTTTAATGTGAAGGTTGTTAAGTCTTGTGTGTTTGTTTGTGGCTTACATGTGCTTCATTTTGGTCAAAAAGGTCAGTTTTTAGGTCATTGCGGGCACAGTTTTTTTTAAATAAGAGTACTATTATTAAATAGGTTACGATAGTTTGGATATTATTAATGTGTAGTCCAAAGCTAAGCTCCTGAAAACTCTGGAAATTTATCAAAGGTATATCACAGGTATAATGCCACCTTTGTGGGTTTTTTTTTAATTCAAGGTGATGAATCTCTTGAACATTTGTAACACTTGTCCATGGTTGCCTCTTAACAGCTGTGATAATATATTGATAGTTCACTGTCAAGATATAAGTTATTTCAGTTTATTTGTAACAATGTGTTGCTCAGTATTATCCTTGTAGGTTTAGAGCTTCTTTTTTATTATAATAATAATGTAACAGTGTGTGAATTCTGTGTAATTAATTAAGTTTTATTTAGGTACAGGTACACATAAGTACAATTATTATACATAGTTTAATATATGTGTAAATTACCAAGGATTATCCAAAATAGTCAGATCAAGTGACTTATTTCCATTGGTATCTTTGTAATATCTTAATATTTACTGTAAGTTACAGTAGAAGTCGGTCATGATATAACCTTAAGATTTCTTCGGATTTTTAAACCCGGAGGGTTAGCCTTAAAAATTAAAACAACTAAGTAACTCAACTGTGTGAAAATCAGTTACAGTACAAGGAGATACAATAGGAATAAAGTGAACTTGAGGTATTTATATGAGTATTAAAGAGAGGATCAGCTTACAGTAACAAGTACATGAATGTTAACTATACAAGAAATCACTCTCCTCCCTTAATAAATGAAGCTACAGAAAGGGAGGAGAGTAATTTTTTGTATATGTATAGTTAACATTCATGTACCTGTTATTGTAAGCTGATCTCTTTAATGTTCATGTCAATAACTCAGTTCACGTTATTCCTATTGTATCTCCTTTTACTGTAACTGATTTTCACACAGTTGAGTTATTTAGATGTTTTAATTTTGAAGGTTATAACCATGACTGATTTCTACTGTAACTTACAGCTAGGCTTTAAATATTAAGATATTACAAGGACCCCAATGGAAATAAGTCACTTGGTCTGCTTAAAATGTTTTACATTAATAGCAGGCTTTTACATGTAAGAAGCTTTTGTACTAATGTCTTATTGTAAAATAAATTATTATTGCTAATCATCATTATTATTAGTGATTTAGATGACTGCAGGGGCAATGCCAGAATTTCTGTACTGGAGGGAGTGAAGGATATATGGTTGGAAGGGAAAGGCTGGAGGACTTTGGGGAGCTGAGGGAATTTTGTGGGGCTGGAGCCCCAAACCCCTTTTGGCACTGCCACTGTGTGGCTGAGGGTGTTTCCATACATTATTTGTTACGTGGAGATTTTGTATACTCTGTACTTATAGGGTCAAGAACCATCATGTTAAGAAGATTGTTGAATGATGATGATTGTTACAAAGAAATGAAACTTGATGAGTAAGGACTCTAAGCTACCTTTGATATACTTTTGAAGAGTTTCAAGAGTTTATCTACTCTCTGAGCCCGGCCATGGGCCAGGCTCATCTGGTGCTTGCCTGGTCAACCAGGCTGTTGCTGCTGGAGCTTTCAACATTCCTATGGCAGTGGATGCACATGAACCCTTATTTTGTGTTTGTGAAGGATAATTTGCAAACTGGGTTTATATCAGTGTAGTTAAAGTACAGTTTTACATTTTATGACAATTAATCACAGTATTTTTCTTTTCACAGAGTAAAATTTCCATCAAAAGAAGGCACAGAAGACCCTGATTTCCTAATTTGTCCATATTATAGTTGATCCTCGAATCAGGGAGCTGTTAAATTGTCTGCAATAGAGCAACCATGTCTAGCGTCAGATGGGGAGCTCGGTCATTAAGGCGACTTTTGTCCGTCAGGAATGCTAATATTGTAAATAGGAATGGTAAGTTTTAACAGCAAAACTGTACATGAATGGTATACATATAATACTAAAAAGATGAAGAATTACACATGTGCAACACCTGGGTATCTTTATTTGTACTAGATGTTTTACCATCCAGTGGCTTTATCGGTTGAATACAAGGACATAATGCATATGGCCTTGTACAGTGGACCCCCGAGTAACGAACACCCCGGAAATCGTACAATTATGTAAGTATAATATTGTAAGTGCTTGTGGAAGTGTATTTTTGGGGGTCTGAAATAGACTAACCTACATGACATTATTCCTTAAGGGAGTAAATTCGTTCGGTAATGGCACTTGAGCAGGTTTCTTGAATGAAGTTTTTACGTTACTCGGGGGTCCACTGTATTGATAAAGCTACTGGATGGTGAAACGTCTACAAATAAAGATACCCAGGTGTTGCATATGTGTCTTAAGTCTTCATGAACACCACAACTATTTGTGCCTGGCTGTTCAGTTTCTTTCATGTTATTGACCACAATTAAAAATTTCCTACAATCATACATAGAGGTAAACCTAAATCTTGCATTTTATTTCTAATTGGGTTGTTTGCACACATCTTTAATACATCTTTAATATTTGTCATTTGGTAATGTTTTGCCGCTTGATGGTCTTTTCAGGTTTGATGTTTGTGCGAATGACAGAATGTCGGCCTGAGAGATGTTCCTGGGTGTTTGTGCGACCTATATCTTCTGCTCCTCTATGCTGCCAGACCTCTGCTGGCCCCCCAACAGATGGTGGCAGTGGCGACGATGGTAATGATAAGGACACACAGAAAAAAAAGAATGAGAAGAATCAATTATGTTGCCCTAAATGTGGTGACCCATGTACACACGTGGAAACATTTGTTTGTAAGTATACAGTGGTTTCATAATTGTTAAGTCCTTGTTTCCAGTAAAGTAACTCCCAGTTTTTGGTTGAGTAGATACAGAAGAAAAACACCAACTGGAGAGTAGATTTTTCTGTTTTGCTTTTGCAAAATAACATAAGTCATGACCAACAGAGAATTATAGCTCTGCAGGTTGTGAAACAAGCCCAACCCTATTGAGTACCCAACTATAAATTTGTTGTTGCCCGAACACCTTTGCACTTCTTACCATGTATTTAATAGTGAAAAAAATGTCATTGCTACAGCTATGTCTAGTATCATCTTAGGAATGTCATTGTGATAAACTACAAGAATATGTATGATGCAAGGTAGAGGACAATAAAAAGACTAGTAATGAGTTTTTAAGATGGCTTTGTTTGCTTTTTTTTTTTTTTGTCAGATTCAAAGAACATTTTATTTTGTTTCCTTTATTAATTCATCTCACAATAATAATATCCATTTACTGGGTGAAAAATCTCACTGGGTGGAAAATCTCACTAAATTCAAAACACTTCATTAGGGAATATTATTTCTATAATAGTGTAGTTTACTCCAGTATCCAAATCCAGCTGTCAGTTGTAGTGGCTTACATGATTAAAGATGAAAATCAGCAAATGAGCTTAGATAAATAAAATTGGCAAAATAAAGTTGGAGGAGAGTTCTGGAATATGTCATTAAAATATTTTCGAACAAAATTGAAGTGTGTCCTATAGTTCCAAGGATTGCTACTCCTTCACACTTCAGGGGAGGTGCTTTGAATGCTGTTGAAGGGCTCATCTAAGGAATGGGACTTGTCCTCTTGCTCATATCAAACCTGATTCCCTGTACCTCCCTTTCCCATGGCAAAGTATGACCCTTACAGGTTTAGCTCTTCTCCAAGTACAGTACCTGCACTCTGAAGGAAGGGTGGTGTTGGAATTTGGAGGGCCATTTAAACTGTAATGTCAGCATTCTTCTGGTAAGATAGTAATTGAATGAGTTGTGGTAGAAGTGTTTCTTCTTTTTTTGGATCACCCTTCATTGGGCAGATATGGGAACCATGATGAGATGGACAGGGCAACTATGTGGCAGATGTATGGAATAGGAGGTAGGTTACTGAAAGAAGTTGGTCTTTTATGCAGAAAGTGAAGCTCAGGTTAGGGGACGTAGAAGAGATGGGGGACTATTTTTCCAGTGAAAATAGGGCTTCAACAGGGATGCGTGATATCACCATGGTTGTTTGACGTATTTATATATAGGGTTGTGAAAAAGTAAATGCTAGGTTGTTAGGAAGGTATATGATTGTAAGACATTGGATCTGATAGAAAGTGGGAGTTATCTTGGTTGCTCTTTGCTGGTGGTGCAGTTCTTTTAGGGGATTCTGGAGAGAAATTACAAAAGTTGGTGGATGAGCTTGGTATGTAAAGGAAGGAAATTTAAAGGGAATGTAGAAAAGAACAAGGTGATAAGGGTAACAATAAATCTAAGCACCATTAAGGAGGGGTGGGGCTGTTGCAGTTGAAGGGTAATCTTGTGAAGTCAACACACATCTGGAAAGACAGCAGTTGAGTTAATGATGGTGAATGTGCTTTTTTATTATGTACCCACCCTGTCTTGGTAGAACTTGGCCATTGAGTTAAAAATATATACTGTATGAGTATACATTTAAATAAAATAACCAATTATGTTGCTCAGTACTGTTTGACCAGGCCACAGGTGATGTGTTGGCAAATTATTATTTATATATAGTACAGTGGAACCTCGTTTTTTGTATGCCCTGGGTTGTATGTAAAACTATAGTTCTTCTTTCAACATGTCGGCCGTTTCCCACTGAAGCGGGGTGGCCCAAAAGGAAAAACGTAAGCTTCTCCTTTTACATTTAGTAATATATACAGGAGAAGGGGTTACTAGCCCCTTGCTCCCGGCATTTTAGTCGCCTCTTACAACACGCATGGCTTACGGAGGAAGAATTCTGTTCCACTTCCCCATGGAGAAAACTATAGTTATTTTCTATAAAATGCATTTTTTGTTAATGTAAATATAATTTAAATCCAATTAATCTGTTCCAGACACACAAAAATATTAACAAAAAATACATTTTATAGAGAATAACTCTAGTTTTACATACAAACTAGGGCATACGAAAACCGAGGTTCCACTGTATATATATTTATTTATTTTATACATCATTATCAAGTCCCCCTTATCTCTTTTGTCTTCCACTGTCATCAGGTTGAGTTCGATTAACCTCTCCTCATAGGTCATACCCCTTAGCTCTAGGATTAGTTTTGCTGCAAACTTTTTCACTTTCTTTAATTTCTTGATGGGAGGTGGGGTAATTAGTTAATTATTTTTGAAATTCAGTGAAAAAATGGTACAGGAAAAGTAAATGGGAGCTTTATTGTAGTGAAATATTTGATATTCAATGTATAATAGTGTTGAAAAGTTGCCAGAATTGCTCACAGAATTTATTGATTTTTCTTTATCTTTTTGGCAGCTTCTACCCGTTTTGTAAAGTGTGAAAAATGCCACCACTTCTTTGTTGTTTTGTCGGAGGCAGACTCTAAGCGGAAGAAAAAGGAAAAGAGAGAAGATCAGAGGACCAACTTTAACCGTAGACCTCCGCCGCCCCCGAAGAAGGTTGGTGCCATGATGATTTTATGTAAAAAATTTTTTTAATTTTGTCTAATTTGAACTGCACTAACTATAAATTCAACACTATTTTGTTATGTAAACAATTGAGGTAGGAGTATTCTGTGATACTGAAAGAAAAGGGAGGAGGGGAGAAGAGGCAAATGTAGTTTTTGTTCACAAAATAAAGAGCAGAACAGCTACAGAACAGAGTCCCTTTTGTCAACTACTGGCAAGATTCTTTCGACAATAATCTCTCAGTAAATGACAACATCTTTCGACTGCCACTTGCTTCTTTGTGACTTTCAATATGGCTTCAGAAAAGGTTGCTCTGCTTCTGATCTGCTGTTTAACCTTATCACTATGTGGCACCAGTTGCTGGATGAATCTAAGATCAGCTGTGTAGTAGCAGTGGATATTGCTGGCACTTCTGACTGAGTATAGCACTAGGGACTCTTGGCAAAACTGCAAGAACTAAGAGTGTCTGGCTCTGCACTTTGCCTCCATAGTTTTCGATGGGACAAAGTCATCAAGACACTCAATGGGTGCCAGTGTTCCACAGGGAAGTGTGCTTGGACCATTGTTTTGGAATGTCTATTTCAGTGACCTTCAACTCATCCCAGAATCCCATGCCTGTGCAGATGAGTGTACTCCGACATTTACTTATCCTAGAGAAGAAATGCCAATTACTCTCAGGCTGTACCATTCTTCAGAACATCACTTAATTTGAGATTGTTCATTCCTTAAATGACTCAACTCTGAAACGTGTTTGTACAGCAAAATAACATTGATGAAATTAAGTCAGTTGGTCAAATGAAATCACTGGCCCACAGATGCTTTCGACTTCGTCTTGTTCCCTATTTGTATGTTTCATAATAAATAAAGCTTTCAAATGAGCTGAAGTAGGCAATAGCTTTTAGCTCGTTAATAAAGATAGGAACTCGTAACCTAACCTTAGAAAAACCTTCGTGAAATAAAAATAAGGGAGTAAGAGTGAGAAGATGGATGGGAAGGAGGTAATGTTAAAGAGCAAGAGATAAGGGGGTTAGGAGAAAGAAAAGGTTTAGGATTTTTTCCTTATTTTATGGAAAATGTATATTGTGTCGCTAATGGGGGTTGAAGGTCAAGGTTTCTTCACTGAATTGTTATTCTAGTACCATCCAACTTATGACCTACTCGACATATGACCACTCGTACTTTCAACTGTACATCTGGCAGCAGGGCTGGGTGGGCCGATGCATACCGCCGTACGACAGTTGACAGTCTAGTTTCCTTTTTTTTTCTTTTTTAGTATACACATTGTATACACTGTATGAACGTCCACCACTCCACAGAAGATATCAGAGCGCGTTTCGGTACATCCTGGACCATTATCAAGTAACATCTTGATAATGACTTTATTTTGGGTGTGGGACTGCTCTGGGAGAGTACAGGATGGGTGTTGTACTGCTGTGGGAGAGTACAGGATGGGTGCGGGACTGCTCTAGGAGAGTACAGGATGGATGTGGGACTGCTCTGGGAGAGTACAGGATGGGTGTGGGACTGCTCTGGGAGAGTACAGGATGGGTGTTGTACTGCTGTGGGAGAGTACAGGATGTGTGCGGGACTGCTCTGGGAGAGTACAGGATGGGTGTGGGACTGCTCTGGGAGAGTACAGGATGAGTGGGGGACTGCTCTGTAATTTTGATTTACACTGTTTACAGCTTAGCTTAAGTTATTTTGTACTTTTCTGTTCATGCATACGAACGTTTTCAGTTTCTTACATTCGAAGTGAATTCGAACACATTGTTTTGTATGCAAATGTTCTTGGAAATAAACAACTGCTTGTGTTGTACACAGTGTTTCTCCTAAACCTTATAGTATAAAATACAGTAGTAAAACATACGATACTATGTAGGTACTTTATATAGCAAAGGTTTGACATTATGCCCTACCCAGTATGTCGGCAATTTTCTAAGGTTCGACTTGTGTCCATTTTGACTTAAACCTGTTGGTTGGAACCAAGCTCGGTCATAAGTTGGATAGTACTAGTACTGTAATATAATCAAGCTATACCTAGTTAGCAATGTAGGCCATTTTTATAACCAAGCAGCTCTGCACTTGCAAGAGTAAGTAAAGAATCTTTACATTTAGTATTAACTTAATATATAAATAAAGTTACTTATTTTTAATCTTCAGATCTTTGACTACTTGGATAAGCATGTTGTTGGTCAGGACCGAGCCAAGAAGGTGTTAAGTGTAGCTGTGTACAATCACTACAAGCGTATCTACCACAATATACCACAGACCAAAACCGATCCTCTACACCTTGACTCAGCAACTATACCTCAGGGACTTACCAGTAGGGGTAAGACTTGGTGATCTAGTATGTGTGTTTGAAAAGGTTTGGTTTAGTACATAACATAAGTTAGTTCTTCCAGGACTAACCCTGATGTGCCTTTGTTGGCAGTGGATGGAGAAGCCTAAGTGCCAGGCTCTGGCACCTGATTATGATCTTCATTCTTGAGAGTCAAGATCCCAGTTCACCACTCATTTGAACTTGGAATGCTCTTTATGCCCTGGCATAGTGCAGTCCAGTGCATCCTGTGGCACAAGATTTAGGAGGGGCATACTCTCCTCCACACCTGAATAAGGACATGGAGTTCTGTTGATGCACTAGCTAAGTTGGGGTCCTTCATTGATAGGGAAGGAGTGCCTTTGTACTGGTGGAGGGCTCTTCATCTGAGGAATTGGAACTACTATTCCCTTCTCAGGATAACTTGATTACTTCCCATTCTCCAATCACTGTATGACCCCTATGGGTTTAATACTTTACCATAAATATTATTATAATAGCAGTAGGGGATTCTAAAGAAAAGTTGCAAAGGTTAGTGGACGAGTTTGGGAGGGTGTGTAAATGTAGAAAGTTGAAAGTGAACATAAATAAGAGTAGGGTGATGAGGGTATCAAATTATTTAGATAAAGGAAAATTGGATATCGCATTGGAGGGAGGGAGTATGGAAGAAGTGAATGTTTTCAGCTATTTGGAAGTTGACTTGTCAGTGGATGGGTTTATGAAGGCTGAGGTTAACCATAGAATTGATGAAGGAAAAAAGGTGAGTTGTGCGTTGAGGTATCTGGAAACAAAGAATGTTATCAATGGAGGCAAAGAAGGGAATTACGAGAGTATAGTGGTACCAACACTCTTATATGGGTGTGAAGCATGGGTTGTAAATGCTGCAGTGAGGAGGCAGCTGGAGGCAGTGGAGATGTACTGTTTAAGGGCAATGTGTGGTGTAAATATTATGCAGAGAATTCGTAGTGTGGAAGTTAGGAGGAGGTGTGGAGTTACTAAAAGTATTAGTCAGTGGGCTGAAGAGGGGCTGTTGAGGTGGTTTGGTCATTTAGAGAGAATGGAACAAAGTAGAATGACTTGGAGAGCATATAAATCTGTAGGGGAAGGAAGGAGGGGTAGAGGTCGCCCCTGAAAAGGTTGGAGGAATGGGGTAAAGGAGGTTTTGTGGGCGAGGGCCTTGGATTTCCAGAAAGTGTGCACGAGTGAATGGAAACGAATGGTTTTTGGGGCCTGACGAGCTGTTGGAGTATGAATAGGGTAATATTTTGTGAAGGGATTCAGGAAAACTGGTTAGCCAGACTTGAGTCCTGGAAATGGGAAATACAGTGCCTTCACGCTATAGGAGAGGTTTGAGATATTGGCATTTTGGATGGACATTTAAACTGTCGTATCTGAGCGCCTCTACAAAGACAGTGATTATGTATGATTGATGGTGAGTGTTGAATGATGATGAAAGTTTTTTTTTCTTTCTTTCTTTTTGGGTCACCCTGCCTCTGTGGGAAATGGCCAACATGTTAAAAAAAAACAGCACCAGGAGGTACAAGAACAAAAAAACAAAGGCTTTTAATAGACTTGCTGTTGGAGTGTGAGCAGGGTAAATTTCATGATTTGTTTCAGGAAAACTGGTTAGCCAGACTTGAGTCCTGGAAGTAGGAAAGGGCAGTGCCTACATCCTGAAGGAGGGTGGGGATGTTGCAGTCATGGGTTAATCTGATTGTGATGTCAGCGCTCTTTCGAAAAGACGCCAATCGAGTGAATGTGTTATTCTTTAGGTCACCCTACCTCAGTGGGAGATGAGTTAATAATAATAATAATAGCTACAAGGTTTGGCATGTGAGTGACCCCTCCTTTCACAAGAATCATTTCTAAAAAATGATTTTGCAAATTTAGGATAAGGTGCTCACTTCTTGCTCATAGCCACTTATCCCTTTCTTTGTAGCTTGACCCCTCAAAGAAGGTTCCATGACACTGTTGAAGGCTTTTGATCTAAGGAATTGAGCCTGGACTCTCCTTTGTTGGATTGAACCTGGACTCCCCTTCCTTGGATTGAACCTGATTGCCTCCCCTTCCTTGGATTGAACCTGATTGCCTCCCCTTGGATTGAACCTGATTGCCTCCCCTTCCTTGGATTGAACCTGATTGCTTCCCCTTCCTTGGATTGAACCTGATTGCCTCCCCTTCCTTGGATTGAACCTGATTGCCTCCCGTCCTTGGATTGAACCTGATTGCCTCCCTTCCTTGGATTGAACCTGATTGCCTCCCCTTCCTTGGATTGAACCTGATTGCCTCCCCTTCCTTGGATTGAACCTGATTGCCTCCCCTTCCTTGGATTGAACCTGATTGCCTCCCCGTCCTTGGATTGAACCTGATTGCCTCCCCGTCCTTGGATTGAACCTGATTGCCTCCCCGTCCTTGGATTGAACCTGATTGCCTCCCCTTCCTTGGATTGAACCTGATTGCCTCCCCTTCCTTGGATTGAACCTGATTGCCTCCCCTTCCTTGGATTGAACCTGATTGCCTCCCCTTCCTTGGATTGAACCTGATTGCCTCCCCTTCCTTGGATTGAACCTGATTGCCTCCCCTTCCTTGGATTGAACCTGATTGCCTCCCCTTCCTTGGATTGAACCTGATTGTCTCCCCTTCCTTGGATTGAACCTGATTGCCTCCCATTCCTCCAGGTGCTGTATGACCCCTTCAGGTTGAGTGCTCTCCACTTCCCTCCATAAATGTGGGCCACTGACTGTGGCACATATTTTGATGGTTTGTTTGTGGCCGGTGGGGATTTCATTATTTCCACGGTACTTGTATGGGAACTTGGGAAAATTTTATGTCCTGTTTTATTAAAGTTACTCAGTTGAATGTTTTTATTTAATTGTGAGTATTTATCATTTTATCTTGTGCATGTTGGTGTGATTTATTTGTATTATGTGAATAGTTAATTTTGGTTTGTGGGTGTATGTACTCCTTTTATTGAGGAACACTGAATGACCTATTAATCCAAGCATTCTGTAAACCTTAGCTTCTTTCCTTCTTTCCTCAACCTAATATAATATATGCACTTTGAAGCTCTCTCTTTTTGATTGAAGATTTACAGTTCAGTACATGATTTGGTCAGCCTTATGCCTGATGTCAACTAAATGTTTGACATAATACTACCTGTACATTGTACATACTAGAATTGGCAGTATCATTTGATGCTCATGGGAAGGGTTGGCTTTATGTAGATGTAGCTGCTTTTAGTCACTAAATACCTTGTAGGAACATAGAATTCCCTGTGCTGGTTTGGTATAACTTAATTGACACAGTTGCCACTGCATGCATAAGGAATACTAGGAAAAATGGACATTGGATAAGTAAATGTGCACTATACACGTAGAAGAGTAGTGAGAAAATATCACAGAAGTCATTGAAAACAGTTGTGGAAGACAAGATAAATAGCAAACTTTTACTTTTTGAGTGCAATAGCCAAAGATAATAAACTTTTTGAAAAACTAGCTCAACCCCACAAGAGGGCTTCCATCATTGAATGAGCTAACCCAGTGTATTATTTATACAGTGGTACCCCGAGTTTCGAACAGCTCCCAACTCGAACATTTATGTAAGTGTATTACTGTAAGTTCTTTTGTAAGTGTATTTTTGGAGGTCTGAAACGGACTAATCTAATTTACATTATTCCTTATGGGAACAAATTCGTTCGGTAACGGCACTCAAACAGCCTTCTGGAACGAATTATGGCCGAAACTCGAGGTACCACTGTATATTGCAAAATAGTGTTTGATGCATTTAATAAAAAACATTTTGGGTTACATAGCTATATAACATATAACACTCATTATTGGCAGTGATAGCAAAAAGCAATATTAAGTAAAAATATTTTGATACAATTGCAACTCTTGAGTTATACTGTGCTATATTTATTACACAGCCTTGTTTTACTCAGTAACTACAGTGGACCCCCGGTGTTCGTCCATTTTTCGTAACAGAATGCTGTTCAAATGCCATTACCAACCGAATTTATTCCCTTAAGAAATAATGTAACATAGACTAGTCCTTTTAGACCCCCAAAACTACACTTATAAAAGCATTTAAAAAAATAAACTTACATAAAAGGGCCTGTTTTGAGCAGGACGAACACCGGGGGTCCACTGTACATTATTTGCTTGTGTACTTTTTATTGTCAACTTAGCATCTAACACTAAGCTTCTATTATTTATTGCTGCTAGAAATTGGGACATTAGGTATGTGTCCAGTATTTATTATTCTTAAAACATAGGCCATTTTAATCCAAGGCAGATGGCCCAAAAGAAAAAAATCACATTCTTTCTAGTTGTCTTTCCTGAATATATGTAGCTTATGCTCCAAATAGAGCATTCATTTTTTCACATAATGTATTACTGTGTCAATTTCTACATTATTGACAGTGCCAAACATTATATTATTCTTCTAGGCTATCTTAGGTTAGGCTAGCCTAACAATAACTTATATTTACATCTATGTAGTTAAAAATACCAGTTAAACAATAAGAACAAAATTGTAATTATAGATTTCAATAGTACAAGAAAATAATGTTGATAGCAATTGAGGCTGGAGCAGTAAACAAAATGTCAACAAAATTCCTCGATGTAATAACATGTTTTTTATGAGTCGGCATAATTAAACACATGGCAGATGAGACCTGGTCACAGACCGGGCCACAGGGGCGTTGACCCCCGAAACCTTCTTCAGGTATACTTCAGGTATAGTGTCAGTACTGTACCAGATTTAGCAATTGCTAAACAAAAAGAATGCCATACAAGTGCTCCACGACTTACAATGGGGTTACATTCCGACAAACCCATCATAAGTAGAATATGAATACTGTATATGCCAAATAAATAAGTAAATAACTGCTATCATTGAATAAGTAAATAAACAAATAATTACTGTAACTAGATATATACCAGTATTGAAAAGTAAATAAAGGAATAGAAAGTTACCGACTTCCCACCTTCATGATGGGCAATTATCTTAATTTTCATCTCCAAAACAATTGCTTTTGCATCATTGTAAAGTCAAAATATCGTAAGCCAAACCATTATAAGTCAAGGAGAACCTATGTGTAAATCATTTAAAGCGTGGATCCTAAACTCACTAATTGATCTTGTTACATATGGTAACTGGTTTCCCTGAATCCCTTCACAAAATATTACCTTGCTCACACTCCAACAGCTTGTCAGGTCCCAAAAACCATTAGTCTCCATTCAATCCTATCTAACACGCTCACACATGCTTGCTGGAAGTCCAAGAACCTCACCCACAAAAACCACCTTTACCCCCTCCCTCCAACCTTTTCGAGGACGACCCCTACCCCGCCTTCCTTTCCCTACAGATTTATACGCTCTCCATTCTCTCTAAATGACCAATAGGTTTGTGTCTACCAAATTCTGTGGCTCTCTCATAAAAAATTCATTTAGGCCTTCGACTCTTAGTCTGGTTAGCGGCTCTCTAAAAACCAAGTCATACTGGGACTTGAGTAGCTCACTCATTTCCTTGCTGTCATCTGTGTAGGACCCATCTTGTTTAAGTAGAGGCCCAATACTGGATCTTGTTCTTAACTTTGATTTGGCATAAAAAAAGAAATACTTTGGGTTTCTTTAGATTTCATTTATGGATTTTAGTTCTTCCTGCGTTTCTTGACTCTCATAAGATTCCTTTAGCTTTAGTTCGATGCTTGCTATTTCTCTGACCAGTGTCTCCCCACGTATTGGGTCAACATTGAAATTAATGCCCTTAATTCTAGTGAAGGGCTCTTGATTAAAGGAATTGAAGCCATCTTCTTTCCCAGGTCAAACCTGATTATGTATCTCCTATTCAGAGTGCTGTATGATTCCTACTAATGTAATATTTCTCCATGAATATAAAAAATAATGTGCTGATATCTATATTCTTTGGAAAAGACAGCTAGAGAGTGGCATGATTAATTCTTTCTTTAGGTCAGCCTCCTTGAATGGGTAATGGCCAGTGGTTGAATGAAAAGATAAATGTACAGAGTATTTTAGTATAGAAACTAGTTCTTAATCTTGATCACTTGAGCTAAAAGAAATGCTGAGATTTCCTGAATTACAGAAGTTTAAAACATTCATGGTCATTAAGGAAATGCCAGCTTGGCTACCCAAGGTCATGTTACTTTTTTATTTTTTATTTTTATTTTTGTCAATTCCCAATAGGACAGAAGTTACTTCAGGTCATTTCTGGATATTTTAATGGGCTCGATTTCATTTTCCTGGTGTGGATTCAATCTGCTTCAGCTGATGTATCCTCTTCTGTAAACACACGACTCGATATTTAGTAGCTAATGCATCTCATCCAATTTTATTTTTTCATCATTCTTGATTTTGTCTTCAACATTTAGTTGGCTCTGGGTGTTAAGAGTAAAAGATGTGGAGGGATGGTGATATGTTGCAGTTTTTGAACTATAGTATCGGCACACCTCTGGCAAGACATTGATGGATTGAGTGATGAAAGTTTTCGGGTCACCCTGCCTTAGTAGGAAACGGCTGATGTGTTAAAAAAAAAAAATTGGCCTATCACAGCCCTGTGGCTTCAGCAAGAGTTCTGGACTTTGACATTTGCAATATCTGTGTTGCAGTTTTAACATGCTCTTCATGTTCTGTGATTCATGAATTTAAACTGTTATTATTCATATTATATTCACTATAGTGTGGAATTTATTTTTTTCAGCTTAGGTTATTTTTGCATTAAAATATTAACCTGCAAATATTTCAGGACTAATTTAAGATGATATTTATGCATGATAAGCAATGACGCAGCATGTTGTTTGTCTCGTCTGAAATTCAGAAATGTCTTACCTATGTTAATTGTTTTTCTGTCAGATTTGCTTCATATTGCGGGCATCAGCCAGAGCCATGCGTTAGGAGTCACTGGCTACCAGAATACAGACCAACACCAGCATTTGCAACAGCAAGACCCTCACCAACAAATGGAGCAGCAGCAACAGCAACAGCAGCAGTCAAAACGGCCCATGTCCAGTAACTCCCATGGTTCTGACATCCTTGATGCAACCACCCACAATTTAAGACTAGAGAAGAGTAACATCCTGCTTCTTGGCCCCACTGGATCAGGTAGAGTGGATGTTCATTACATAGATGGGGAAAAATATGTTCATAAATGGATTCTTGTCTTAGAGTACTAGTAGTAATGTTACATCATACAGGGAGAAGAGGCCTGAACTGAATGAGTTTTGTCTGAGGGGAAGTAGATTACATTGTTTTTCTTTGCAACCTTCTAATGGCCAAAAGACATTACAGTAGAGAATCCTTTATCTGCCAGAGTGTTTAAAAAAAAAAAAGTTTTATGTTGCAGGGAGTTTTCATGAGCATGTGTACCACATATGAGGGTATACTAATGTATACACATGTCCCATGTAGTAACAATGAGTATGATATAAGTCCATGGGGAAGTGGAACAGAGTTCTTCCTTCATAAGTTATGCGTGTCGTAAGAGGCAACTAAAATGCCGGGAGCAAGGGGATAGTAACCCCTTCTCCTGTATACATTACTAAAGTTAAAAAAGAGAAATTTTTCTTTTTCTTTTTGGGCCACCCTGCCTCGGTGGAATACAGCCGGTTTGTTGAAAGAAGTCCAAAAATGCTGGTTAAAAATAATAATGACAATTGCTCTTTGAATCAGCATGTTCATGCTAGGTGGCTGTTTTCCAAATACATACAGTAGGACCCCTGTATCCGCAGGGGATACGTTCCAAGACCTACTGTGGTTACCCGAAACCGCGGGTAGTTGCGAACCCTATATTTAAGTAATTTTTCTTTTACATACATACGTACCTATGATAGTCTAATTGATAAATTACACAAAATAAGTTGAAAATTAGCATTTTTTCACTGATGGGAAGCACTTCATGACTAATAGGTTTTAAAGAACTGTCACCATCACTACTTTTGCACTTTGGTGTCATTATTAAGCAAAATTAAGGGTTATTTTCAGGCCAGGGTAAACTGTGGATAACTGAAACCATGGAAACTGGACCCATGGATATGGCAGTCCTACTGTACCTCTTGTAATGTTTATGGATAAAGAGTTGCTAGATTACCATTTTTTTGTACGTATGATTTTTATTTTAATTTTACAGGTAAAACTTTATTAGCTCAGACCATAGCTCAGTGTTTGGACGTTCCCTTTGCTATTTGTGACTGCACGACTCTGACTCAAGCTGGCTATGTGGGAGAGGACATAGAGTCTGTGATTGCAAAATTGCTTCAGGATGCTAACTACAATGTAGAGAAGGCACAGACTGGTAAGCTTTTAAAACATTTCAGTAAGTGGTGAAATCTAATACTTTACCAATTTGTTTTTGTTTGTAATTGTATCCAAATGATATACTGCCAACAAAGAGTGAAGAAAAGACATATTTGCAGAAAACGTTTTTGGATAACATGTCTATTTGGCAAGATCCTTATGTATACAGAGGATAAAAATTGCATGTATATATTCTGTGTTTTTTTGTTCAGTCACTGTCTTTCCAGAAGTGTGTTGACATCACAATTCAAGCCCCTAAAACTCAAAGCCTGTTATCTCCTCCCTCCAACCATTCCACCCTATATTTATACACCCTCTTTTCTGACCTTTTCCTCTCCATCCTCTCTAAATGGCCAGACCATCTCAGCAACCCCTCCTGAGCCCTCTGCATTGTACCCTAGGTAACCCCACATTGTCTTTTAATTTCCACACTTCTTTGTTATACAATATAATACTTTTCAAGTTTTGTTTGTATTGTCTATACAGGTATTGTATTATTAGGTAAAAGGACACATGTGCAACTAATGTGACATTTTATTATGGCAACGTTTCACTCCAGGAGCTTTGTCAAGCTAGTAATGATTTGAGAAGGTTCCTGGAGAGCAAAACATTGCTACAATAAAATGTCACATTAGTTGCACGTGTCCTTTTACCTAACATATTGTCAGCAATTCTTCCTTTATTACTAGGTATTGTATTCTTGGATGAGGTGGACAAGATTGGAGCAGTGCCGGGGATTCACCAGTTGCGAGATGTAGGTGGAGAAGGAGTTCAGCAGGGTATGCTCAAGGTCAGCATTTTATGTGATATAAACTAGTTGGGGTTTTTCGTTATCTCTTTGTCATACACAAATCTCTTATTTAGAGGCCTCTATCCACAATATTTCATTGCCTGTTTTTGTGAAGTATTTCTTTATATTCTCATTGCTTTAATGTCACATAGGTTAGTCTATTTCAGACCCCCAAAAATACACTTGCAACAGCACTTACGAAAATACACTTACATAAATGTTCGAGTTTAGAGATGCACGAAAACCGAGGGACCACTGTAATGTGTTAAATGCAGATGTATGTAACCATAGTAGGTGCTTCATCTAGCCTTTCCTCAAAGAAAAGTATATTAAACTGCCTGTAGAAGTAATTATTCACACACCTGAGAGCAGTTATTGTCTCTTCTTTTTCCTGAGTAAAGTTAATGTTTTTACAATCACAGGTGTTATTAGTTAGAAATGTGTTATGTATTTGCATAAAAAAATCAATACAGTGGTACCCCGAGTTTCGTACAGCTCCCAACTCAAACAATTATGTAAGTGTATTATTGTAAGTGCTTTTGTAAGTGTATTTTTGGGGGTCTGAAATGGACTAATCTAATTTACATTATTCCTTGTGGGAACAAATTTGTTTGGCAACGGCACTCAAACAGCTTTCTGGAATGAATTATGGCCGAAACTCTGTGTACCACTGTATTTTTTGTCTGCCAAAATTTATTGTTGATTTTCCCAGTGCTTGCTTAGCAGCATAGCCTTTATATTAATACAGTACGTATATCCTTGATATAATGGACTTAAGAAGTAGAAGAAACTATATTGAGTCTGTTAATTCAGAAACATAGGATAGCATCCATTGGTTGCAGACATTCCATTATTGTTATGATTGTGGCACACCAGTCTCATCCCTATTAATTCATTAAATTGAGTTTTAGTTGTATTTAATTTTTTAATAAACAATGATGAATATTTCCATCTTTGGGTCACCCTACCTTATTGGAAAAGGACTAATGTGGTCTAAATAAGGTAAACACTTAATTTAATGAAGTAATGTGGGAGAGTGGGTGGCAGGTAGTAGCAGTTGAGGTATATAGAGATGAAATTTTTTTGCCATGATCATAACAGTAACAATTCTGTAACTAACACTTTTGTAATCACTGGTAACTGACCAGTGAATTTTGTCCCATATTTCCAGAGTTCATCAAATGGAGGTTAAGTTTATTGTATACTATTGGGAGAATTAAATTTATTTCATTTATATTAAAGGAATATGACTAGAAGCAACACTGAGTCTGCAGATGATAAGAGAAAGAGGAAGTGTTTGATGTTAAGAAACAGAATCTGATACCTTTAGGTTTTTGGTTTCTCAAAAGCAGAGCTTCAGGAAATTGTGGTACTGAATTTGATATAGGCAGTTTAGACAGCAGTAGGTGTTTAGGTATGAAAAGAAGAGCTAAAGGCTGCAAGTTAAATATTTTTGATAGTCCTCCCTAGCCCCCAAAAGAAAATGTAAAACTTGTGAATAGATGAAGATATTCATGATTGGCCCTTCGTTAAAAAAAAAGTTGGATAATTAAAATGTCCAAATTAGAGAGTTTGCAAATTTGGTGGTTCATCTGTGTGTATATACATTTTGCCCATGAGAAATATAGTATAGTGCATGAAAACTGCCTGATCCATCTCTGTACTAGTAAAACATTTTACTGTTCATTGGAACCTGTAGAAAGGTTTTCATAGTCTGAGGAACTACAGTAAAATAATTCATACCATTTTTTCTTATTACTGAACTTAGAAATTTATAGTTTTTGTTGTTCATTTGCTTTGTTATTCATCTGCAGATGCTTGAAGGCACTGTTGTTAATGTGCCAGAGCGCAACTCTCCACGGAAACTGCGTGGGGAAACCGTGCAAGTGGACACTACCAATATTCTCTTTGTTGCCTCTGGAGCTTTCAATGGTCTCGACCGTGTCATATCAAGAAGAAACAACGAGAAGGTAAGAACTTTCATATAAGTTGATTTCTGTACAGGTACATTGTGTTTGCAGGTTTTATGCAAGCATGTCAAATTGAATGTTTCATTTATTTTTTATTTTACTAATACAGTCATATGTAAGTTTGTATTTAGCTGTGTGTGAAGTGTCCAGTCTAGCTTATAAATGTTGGTTGAATTTGTCCATAGTGAAGGCATGGGTAAATACATTAGTAAAATAGAGCTTTTGTTTGTTTTAACTGAATTTTGGTTTATTGTTCACATGCCATTTTTTTTATAATGGTGAATTTACTTCCTGTATGCCAATTTTGGCGTCTTGCTTCCTTTAGGTATGTCTCATCCTTTAGGGGTATCATCTTGCCCTGGTATTTCAATTCCCATTAAGTGTTAAAGGCATTTTAAAAATAACTTTAAATTTGCAAAAAAAAAAAAATCCACCTACTAGTTTGTCTAAAAAAAAGTGAAGGCATTGACACATCTTTAGATGGAAAGATTGAGGATTGTATCATAACATTAATGGTATATGATACGGTTAAGTTGAATTAGATACACGTGCAACAACTGGGTGTTTTTATGTGTGAGGAACTATGACACATGCAACAACTGTGTGAGATACACAGTTGTTGCATGTGTGTCCAATTCTTCAATGAGGATTATCACCTGGAGTCTTATAAAAGTGAGAAAGTAGAAAAAGTGTTTGAGTAAATTTGCATTAATTTTAATGCAGTATACAGTACCATAATGTTTACCTCTTCTGACTGATGCTTGTGTGGAAATGTTGCATTTTTGAAATCTGACACCATTCTCTTGTTTAGTTTAAAAAGTACAAATTCAAGAGGTTTTCAGGAAGAATTTTACTTTTGTTTATGATGATAAAAAATGTCATTTGTCAGTGATTTGAATTCCAAGCTACACAGCACAGAAACTGAATTGTTAATATTAGACCTTAGTGGTACATTTGATACATTTGATTACCATTTTGACAACTAGCCCAAGATCATGTGCATCCATTATGATAATTGTGTTGTTACTGATTGTCATATGGTTTGTCACATTATTTTATAATCAAATCTGAGTTATGCTGTATTTCCTTTCATTATAAATTGCACTACCATATATTAAACAACAATAAAAGTGGTATTATAAAGAGCATACAGTGGACCCCTGGTTTTCGTGATTTTTTCGTTCCAGAATGCTGTTCAAGTGCCATTACCAAACGAATTTATCCCAATAAGGAATAATGTAAAGTAGACTAGTCCTTTTAGACCCCCAAAAATACACTTACAAAAGCATTTAAAAAAATACACTTACATAAAAGGGCGAGTTTGGAGCAGGATGAACACCGTCCACTGTATTTATAAAAATAACACTCCAGCCGTCTCCAACTAAGGCACGGTGACCCAAAAAAGAAGAAATGCTTCCATAAAGTTTCTTCTTTTTACATTTAGTGATTTCTACAGAAGGAGTTACTAGCCCCTTGCTCCTGTCATTTTAGTCGCATCTTATGACATGTATGGCTTACAGAGAAAGGCTTCTTCTCCACTTCCCCATGGAAATTTTTTTTAAAAATTTATGTAAAAATCCACGTTTAAAGTTGGTTCATTTTGTTTGTTATATGATTCAGTGTGGGTACAATATAGAGTGCACCCCCCACACTGGTGAAATTATTGCATTCATCCATGAACATCCTCAAAATTGTGAAGTTGCCATCCTTTCTAAAATTTCAGTTACTTGTTGTATTTTCACTCATATTCCACAAGACTGAATTTTGGATGGTTATTCCAAATTCTGAATTGATAATCAGACTTTTAGAAGCTCCAGATAGGAGAAATAAGAATGAGATTTATTACTTTGATGATTAAGACACATATGCAACAGTTGGGTATCCTTATTGTTGAAATGTTTCGCCTACACAGTAGACTTCTTCAGTCAAATACAGAGACAGCAGGTGACATGAAGATGATATAATGAAGATACCCAACTGTTGTACATGTCTTAATCATTAAATTGTTGGTATTTTATACCATTTTCAACATTTATTACTCTGGTGTTGATTATTGTAGTTAATGAAGTAAAGGCTGCTGTGTTGATAACATAAACAGCATTTAAAGTATACTGTGTGTATGTGTCTGTGTGTGTTGTGAGCAAGTCTGTGACACAACAGATGCTAGTTGAAGTTTTTTCTTGTGTATAGATTACAATAAAGTACAGTATGTACTGTTTAGTATGTGTGCAATCATATGATCCATAAGACTTCATCTTCATAATTGTAAACTGGCAATTTGTCTTGTAGCAATCATACATTTTACAATCATTTAAGTATGAAATGGAAACTAATTCTACATTTGGTAAATGTTCTAAATTGAAAATGTGATTTAATGCCTTAACTTAACTTTAGATTTTTATTTATTATTCATTAAAATTTTGTGAAATACTGTACTGTAGTTGGCCAGTCACTAATGGAAGTTGAGAAGCTAAGAGTTACCTTTTCCTTTTCTTATCTTAAACCAAACTGTTCTTCATTATT
This sequence comes from Cherax destructor, assembly GCA_009830355.1. Lineage (NCBI taxonomy): Eukaryota > Metazoa > Arthropoda > Malacostraca > Decapoda > Parastacidae > Cherax > Cherax destructor. Next base: position 154,067 of record WNWK01003157.1, read on the forward strand.
GCTAGTTTCTCTTTTCATATGTTCTTTTTGACACTATTATGTACAATATTCTGTTTCTTCATTCCTACTCTTCCTTGTTTGACTCAATGCTAAGGGTTTTGTTATTGTCTTTTGTGTGTTTATATCTGCATAAATCATAAGTGATAGCCAAATCAGAAGTCTTTGGAAAATGTTTTAGGTGTTGATACTTGCAGATATCAAGATTGTTAGCACCTGAAATGTTTGAGGAAGACTGCCTGTAACCCCTTGCCTTCAGTGTGGGAAAAGGTGGACATGATAGAGATGGACATAGGTATTTGCCATAGACAATAGTTTTCTAATAAAATGCATATACAATATAATCAATGTAGACTTATTGTTGTATGAATCTATCATTGAACTCTTGCCTTTGCTTATTATTTTACCTCTAAATTTAGCAGTTGTGTTAACTAACGTATAAACGTGCTTGTCTGAAATATTCTCATATCTTGTTTACACTTTCTTTTTTTCATGCTACAGTTTCAAGTAAGTCTGGAACAGTTTTAAGAAATATATTTTTTTATTTTTAATCACTTGTACATTTGTATAACCTTCGTTAATAAATGGTTGATATTAGTGACTCAAGGCAGTAGAAATGGATGTGCCCCTCCTCTTGGTAATGGTCAGTTTTATCTACTTTCTGGTCCCAGCACTCAACAGACTAATGATGTGTAATATACAACTCCACTGTCTACTACCCAGATTGTGGACAGGTATATAGACAAAATACCAAAATAGGAGACAACTGTATGATGCAACAATAAGCTGCATACTGTCAATTTTTTTTTTTAACACTCCAGCTCTCTCCCACTGAGGTAGAATGCCCGACAAAGAAGAAAACACTTTTACTGTCACTCATTCAGTCGCTGTCTTGCCAGAAGCGCAATGACATTGCAGTTCAGATGACCCTCCAAACCGTGACATCCCCACTCCTCCTTTAGAGTGCAGACACTTTACTTCCACCTCCAGGACTTGGATATAGCTGTCTTCCATTTTGGTGTTTGTTTACATTCGCTTTATCTTTTTTTTATGCTTCAATTTTCCTCCTTGTTTACCATTTCCAATTTAAGGTTAAACTACTCTTGTGCATATCATGCACACCATTTTCCTACATAGGCAGTCTTCATTCATATTTCTCTATTTTAATGTGTATGAAAATAATTGTTGGTCTGTGCATGGCTTGTTGCAATGACAGGCAATATATTTTTTCCGGTGAACTAAATTTTGTCTATTTTTTCTTTCGAATATCATGAATGTCTTTCCGTTCCAGAAATTCCTGTTCATTTCTCTCTACATTTAATTACTGGTAGATGAGATTTTTTTTTCTGTGATGCATGTTTTTGGGGAGGGGGGAGGCTTATGATTCAACTTGTTTCACAATTGTTGTAGTACAGTACCTACAGAATCTTTTCCACACATTGCATTTGCTAATTATCTCCACCTGACCCTGGTGGTTTAGCTCTTAGTTTTGATGATGATAATAATAATAATAATCTCCATATTTTATCGTAGATTGAGTGATAGCCTTAAGAAACACAAGAATGATTTTTTCACTTTAATGTGAATGCAGACTCCCATCAGAAATTCTCAGTGCATTTAATGAAGAATTCTGCACTGTAGTTTATCAAATAATTTAAGAAATAAATGAATAAGTTATCTTATAGTGTGTTAACAAATATACAGTTTAGGCATGAAAAGACAGAAGTAGAAGTAAGGACAAACTATAATATGGTAAACTCTCCATATAACGGACCAATTGGGGCAAGCGTCTGGCTAGTAATGGCATATGTGGTGTAGAGAGAGGATTGGAGATTGCTGTGATTGTAACCTTTTTTTTTTTTTTATTATTAATACATCAGCCGTCTCCCACCAAGGCAGGGTGGCCCAAAAAAGAAAAACTTTTTGGGTTATCCTAGGTTCTCTACACATATGCTGCTATGTATGATAATTTATGTAAATGTATTTGTATATACCTGAATAAACTTACTTACACTACAGTTATAAAACTGCAACATTAACACCCCTCCATCAGAGTGCCGGCACTGTACTTCCCATCTCCAGGACTCAAGTCCAGTCTGCCGGTTTCCCTGAATTCCTTCATAAATGTTACTTTGCTCACACTCCAACAGCACATCAAGTCCTAAAAGCCATTTGTTTCCATTCGCTCCTATCTAACGCACTCACGCATGCTTATTGGAAGTCCAATCCCCTCGCACACAAAACCTTTACCCCCTCCCTCCAACCTTTCCTAGGCTGACCACTACCCTGCCTTCCCTCCACTACAGATTTATACACACTCAAAATCATTCTAATTTTTTTTTCATCCTCTCTACATGTCCGAACCACCTCAACAACCCCTCCTCAGCCCTCTGGATAATAGTTTTGGTAATCCCTCACCTCCTCCTAATTACCAAACTACGAATTCTCTGCATTATATTCACACCACACATTGCCCTCAGACATGACATCTCCAGCCTTCTCCTTGTTGCAACATTCACCACCCATGCTTCACACATATAAGAACATTGGTATAACTATACTCTCATACATTCCCCTCTCTGCTTCCATGGACAAAGTTTTTTGTCTCCACAGACTCCTAAGTGCACTACTCGCCTTTTTTACCTCATCATTTCTATGATTCACCTCATCTTTCATAGACCCCTCTGCTGACACATCCACTCCTATATATCTGAATACATTCACCTCCTCCATACTCTCTCCCTCTAATCTGATATCCAATAAACCATACCACGGGTGAGCTTAGAACCCACCATGGTATGGTTTGTTTGCAATCGTGTCATTACGATTTTGTGAGTCTGATATCCAATCTTTCGTTACCTAATTTTTTTTATCCTCATCACCTTATGCTTTCCTGTACAGTGGACCCCCGAGTTTCGGCCATAATTCGCTCCAGAAGGCTGTTCAAGTGCCATTACCGAACGAATTTGTTCCCATAAGGAATAATGTAAAATAGATTAGTCCGTTTCAGACCCCCAAAAATTCAGTTACAAAAGCACTTACAATAATACACTTACATAATTGTTAGAGTTGGGAGGTGGTCGAAACTCGGGGGGTCCACTTTAAATTTTCTTCTTTTACATACCCTACCAAACTCGTCCACCAACCTCTGTAACTTCTCTTCAGAATCTCCCAAAAGCACAGTGTCATCAGCAAAGATCAGCTGTGACAACTCCCACTTTTTGTTAGATTCTTTATTTTTTAACCCCACACCTCTTGCCAATGCCCGAGCATTCACTTCTCTTACAACCCCATCTATAAATAATTTGAACAACCATGGTGACATCAAATCCTTGTCTAAGGCCTACTTTTACTGGGAAATAATCTCCCTCTCTCCTACATACTCTAACCTGAGCCTCACTATCCTCGTAAAAACTCTTCACTGCTTTCAGTAACCTACCTCCTATTCCATACATTTGCAAAATCTGCCACATTGCCTCCTATTCACCCTGTCTTTCCAAATCCATAAATGCCACAAAAACCTCTTTATCCTTATCTTAATACCGTTCATCTATATGTTTCACTGTAAACACTTGGTCTACACACCCCCTACCTTTCCTAAAGCCTCCTTGTTAATTTGCTATCCTATTCTCCGTCTTCATGATTGTAACAATATTAGTTTACAATTCTATAACTGACTTTGTCCTTTTTTTCAAATCAATTAACCTAGCAGATTTTGTTCCTTATTTCCAAAGTACATTATGTGCATGGTTTAGTGTAATTCGCTAAATAATACAGTGGAACCTAGTTTGTATGTAAAACTATAGTTATTCTCTATATAAAATGTATTTTTTGTAAATATTTTTTGGTGTCTGGAACGGATTAATTGTATTTACATTATTTCTTTTGGGAAATCTTAACAAAAAATACATTTTATAGAGAATAACTATAGTTTTACATACAAACTAGGGCATACGAAAACGGAGGTTCCACTGTATTGTTATACGTAAAGAAACCCAGCATTTGAGAATTTATTAGAACATAACCAAAGAGTCTCAGCTTATTTTCCTAATCACTGTCTGTATGTCACTTTAAGAACATCAAATGTGTGACTGTAACTTATTTTCCTAATCACTGTCTGTATGTCACTTTAAGAACATCAAATATGTGACTGTAACTTCGGAATGTGATTGTGACTTGTCTATTTTAATGTTCACTAGTGTGAGATAACTTCTTATGGTATAGAAGTACACCTAGTGGGATGAATCTTGGTACAGTGGGAAAAGCATTTTCTTGATAATTTAAGGATTGCCTTGCCATGGGTCAGGTCTTGTCCTTCCCCTAGTTGTTTATGATTATGTTACAATTTTGCAAAAAATGACTTTAAAGGGACTTGAGTGAGTTAGATCTCTCCATAGCTATGTTGGTGTGAGATTTGTCCATTTGTAGTTACAGTGGTGTCGTGTGATGACCTTCCTATTATATAGAAAATATGCTTAGTTGAATGAATCTTATTAGGCCAACATGGCTTAGTGGGAAGAGGTTTTAGCTGGCCTTGTCTTGGATCAATTCCTGTCCATTCCTTGATAAGTTTAATCCCTATTTTAGGGATTAAGGTTTTCTTGAGTGGTAGTGTACATGTGAATTGCAACCTTAATGACCCTTGTGGAGACTTTGACTTTGTACTTTATAAACTGACCTAATAATCGACATCAATCTAAGGTTAAGGAATAGCTTATACAGTACAGTGGTCCCTAGGTTTTGTGCATCTCCAAACTCGAACATTTATGTAAGTGTATTTTCGTAAGTGCTGTTGCAAGTGTATTTTTGGGGGGTCTGAAATAGACTAACCTACGTGACATTATTTCTTAAGGAAGTAAATTCGTTCGGTAATGGCACTTGAGCAGCATTCTGGAACGAATTTTCGGCAAAAACCAAGGGACCACTGTAGTTGGCTCTGAATATTTTTTCCCATTGTTTACTGGAAGACCATCAGAGTTAAGATAAACTTATTTAGTTAGTTGTTTATCAGTGACCTATATTTCAAATCTTACAAAGCAAACCTCATCATCTTTGAATCCCATTTTTCTAAAGTATCTCATCAGAATTTTTTGTGCTCTGCAGTACCTAGGCTTCGGCATCGGAGGCCAGTCAGTTGGTCGGCGAGCAGCATCACAGGCAGATGTGGCTCACCTAACTGCCAGCACAGATGCAGAGGAAGACAATCAGGAGAAAGATGCTCTCTTAACCAAAGTAGAAGCAAGGGACCTCATTGAATTTGGAATGATTCCTGTAAGTATTGACATGTTTGTGAATGGAGTTTATGTTCTATTTTAAAGGTCTTTTTCTCATATATGCCCTTAAGGAGATGGAAAAAAAAAGGGGGGGGGGAATTTATAATGTTTGAAAGAAAATTTTAATGTATGTACATTTACTATATCATTTCAGATGTCAGAAAGAAATGTCTTTGCAAGTACAGTGGAACCTCGGTTTTCGTATGCCCCAGCTTGCATGTAAAACCACAGTTATTCCCCATAAAATGTATTTTTTGTTAATATTTTTGGGTCTCTGGGATGGATTAATTTGATTTACATTATTTCTTATGGGAAATATTATCAAAAAATACATTTTATAGAGAGTAACTGTGGTTTTTACATGCAAACTGGGGCATACGAAAACCGAGGTTCCACTGTATTATAAAATAAAGGTGGTATAATTGCACCTTATTGTGTTATCCAGAAACTTTAAGAACTGGAGCTTTCTGTTATTTGATTTTCCTGTTGAAAGAAAGTGACAGTGCCACTTGAGAATAATCTCTTCCATCTGTAATGAATAATACTTATATTTATTAATTTTGTACACCTGCAAATATTTACTAATCAGAAAATGCTGTTTCTAGCCACTCAAAATGCTTCTCACACTTCAGAATACAAAAATTTTGATGAATCAAAATTAAAAAAAAAAATATTACTATAGATAATTCAAAGTGTAAATGCTTTATATAAAATTACTGTACTATACATTATATAAAAGTAAAATGTGCTGAATAGCTAATCAGTAATAGTAGTAGTCGTAAATGTATGATATGAAAAACAGGTGAAAGAAATTAGAAATTGTATGCATTTTTTTAAATTCTTTGATTTGATTATATCTAAGGTTCTTGTCCTCGGTGTTGAATGACCCTTGCAATTTTAACATTTTGTTGCTTGAATATTATAATGATGCCCTTCTGTATATATCTTTGGGCAAGTGTCTCCTCACCTCCTGAAAGTGGGAAGAGAGTGTTACCTGGAGAGGGTTTCGGGGGTCAGTGCCCCCACAGCCCAGTCTGAGACTAGGCCTCATGGTGAATCAGGGTCTGATCTACCAGGCTGTTACTTCTGGCTGCACATAATGCTGATGCTGATTGTTTATTTCTTTATGTAGGAGTTTGTGGGTCGTTTTCCTGTACTAGTGCCATTCCACTCATTAACTGGTTCCATGCTGGTGAGGATCTTAACCGAGCCCAAGAATGCTCTCGTCCCACAGTTCCAGATGCTTTTCGGAATGGACAAGGTAAGATGATCATGGTTTTTAAAGCAGTATTTTAGTTTTGTTAATACTCTATACACACACACTTTTCTTGTATGATATGTGTTTAATTTAAAAAGTTAGAAGGGGGAACTCTGCTAATGATGTCTTAATGTTTTTATTTCCTCATTAAAATCTCAAAGTACAAAATTACCTGTGGCTCTTTTATTTCAGGTAGAGTTGAGCTTTACTCTTGATGCCATGGAAGCCATCTCCCATCAAGCAATGGAGAGGAAGACAGGGGCCAGAGGTCTTCGTGCTATCATGGTACGTAGTTTACCAATTGGTGGAGGAACGAATTCATGAAAGTATAAAGAATTGTCCTAGGTAGTAGGTTGGTAGACAGCAACCGCCCAGGGAGGTACTACCGTCCTGCCAAGTGAGTGTAAAATGAAAGCCTGTAATTGTTTTACATGATGGTAGGATTGCTGGTGAACATTTTTCTGTCTCATAAACATGCAAGATTTCAGGTATGTCTTGTTACTTCTACTTACACTTAGGTCACACTACACATTCATGTACAAGCATATACATGTACATACACATCCCTCTGGGTTTTCTTCTATTTTCTTACTAGTTCTCGTTCTTTTTTCCTCTTATCTCCATGGGAACGTGGAACAGAATTCTTCCTCCGTAAGCCATGCGTGTCGTAAGAGTCGACTAAAATGCTGGGAGCAAGGGGCTAGTAACCCCTTCTCCCATATACATTACTAAAGTTAAAAAGAAAAACTTGTGTTTTTCTTTTTGGGCCACTCCGCCTTGGTGGGAAACGGCCAATTTGTTGAAAAAAAAAAAAGAAAGAATTGTTGGGTGTGAAGTGGTGAATGGAAGGATTAAACAAACTTTCAAAAACAACTAGTACATCTCTCTGGCTGTCTAAATGTCGTTAATGTCACACGTGCAGGTGTTGCATATTTACTCTGTCATTAATTATTTTGAAATCCATGAATATCTTATGGATACTCTTGTTGTCAACCAAATAGGTTGAATTTATTATGGTCATCTTGGTATTTCTCACGCCAATCAGATTTTAACAAAAATATTCCAAAGCTTTGTTTGATCATTTTAGTCAATGCTAAAGATCAGTCTTTAATTAATTTCCTAAATTCTAGTCGGATATGGATGAAAGCTAGTGTTACAGTTGACTTTCAAGAGCACAATGCATATGTCATGCATATCTTTTAATCCATAATCCATAAACAGTTTGGATACAGTGAGGATTAGGCTGGAGGCAGTGATGTCAAGTTTGAAGTTAGTGTGTAGTGTGAACAGCATGCAGAAAATAACATAATAGCGACAAATTGGCTGTATCCAACCGAAGAGTTTGGGGATATATAAGGTATAATTGAGAGAGCATAGGAGAGTGTATAAATCCAGAGTAGACAGGAGGAGGGGTAGAGGACAACCCAGGAAAGATTTTAGGGAGAGAGCAAAAGAAGTTTTGAATGATTGGGGCTATGATTTATATCACTTCGTACCACAGTGAATGATGTTTTGTGGTTAATGATGGTCAATGTACTGCATTGTATTCTAGTCTTAAATTATTGCATTTTACTGTGTAATTTCAAGCCTATTTTAAAAAGATTGTATATGCAGCAAAGAACAAAAAGGCACAACACCGTGTCTGGAACAATACACAAATAACCTTCACATAGGAGAAGAAAATTTATGATGATGTTTCCGTTCAACTTGGACCATTAACTAGACACACTAACACTTGAAGGTGTTAGTGTGTGACTTGTTAATGGTGCAGGTGGGACAGAAACGTTGTCATAAGTTTCTCCTATGTGAAGGTTATTTGTGTATTGTATATACAGTATTTTGTATGAAACTGAATGTGAGGACCTAATCATCACTATCATATCTGATAGACATGATATATACAGTGGACCCCCGTTCCAGAATTCTGTTCGAGTGCCGTTACCGAACAAATTTATTCCCATAAGGAATAATGTAAATTAGATTAGTCTGTTTAGACCCCTAAAAATATACTTACAAAAGCACTTACAAAAATACACTTACATAATTGTTTGAGTTGGGAGCAGGCCGATAACCAGGGGTCCACTGTATATATATCATGTATCAGGGAATGATTTTAATTAAATCTGTTTTTTATTTGTTTTAAAATAATAATATTTAATTCTGCTGAAAGAAAATTAAGCCTTGATCTTAGGGCACTTGATCCTAGGAATTGGGGCTTCCTCCCCTCCTTTGGATTATGCCTGATTACTACCATTCCCCCAGCACTGTATGACCCTTATGTATTTAGCACTTCCTTGTGAATATAAAGGAATGTTTTCTCTTTAGGGAGAAATTCTGATGATAATTTATGTAATCTTTCCAGGAAAATCTCCTCTTGGATGCCATGTTTGAAGTTCCGGGCTCAGACATTGTAAGTGTTCACTTGACAGCTGAAGCAGTGAGGGGAGAAGCATCACCCATTTACATCCACGGTCAGTCAGTTATGTCTGAGGATGATCAAGAAGAGGAGCAAGCACTGGCTCAGGCCAAGTGAGGGGGCAATGGGCAGTTTTAGCTAATACATTCTCCTACATGTATATAATTATATTCCCATATTAATTAGTATTTGCTTCTGATTGTGTGGATAGTTTAGTAAGAGCAGTGGTAGCTTGCCATATAGGTACATTTTGAGAATTTGTGAGTGCATTCTGTGCTTGGGGTTGTGAGAAAAGTAATATTTTATTCCTTACATTTCTGAAACAGATTGCAAAAATGCTGCTATGCTGCTAAGTGACTGTTAGGTTAAAAAAAAAAATTAGCCATGGTTTATGTAGTGCTTAGAAATAGGTGAGATTGCCAGTTAATCAGGTCTGGTGGTTCAACTATTACCAATGCTATGGCCTATAAACAATTTTATTCTAATATTATTAATATTTCCTGAAGGTGTTCTAGTTAGAAAATAAATATATATTTATATATATAGTACTGGTTTAATCTTATTTTTCATTTATGGTTTTTGAAGTAGGTATTTTTTAAATGTTGCAAAAAAAGCTGGAACAGTAAATGTTCAGCTTAGTGTAAAAGAAGAAATATGATCCAGGCTTGAGTGAGTCAAGTCAGGGAATAGGTGCAGCTCAAATGATTAAAGACTAGCCAAGTAATATAAACTTAATTTCTTGACGCACTCTATCTAAAAGTATTTAAGAGATATCATGACAGAATAATTACAGTATCTAAGTTTGAAAGATAATTCTCAGAATTATAAATGCAATTAAACATATGGTCATATTCCCACAAATGTACACACAGAAACCAGACTAGACACAGACCACCTCACTTGCGTAGCACAGGCCAAAGCAAGTTTCAGTTTTATGTACAGTAATGATTTGATATGCCCATGTTGAAAGTATGTCTTGCTTTTTTAAATCAACTGAAAGCTTTGAATTAATGCTGAGTTCTATGACTACACATTCTTTTATGTTAGTCAGGCACTATTTTGGAAAGTGGCCGGAATGATATAAAAAAATTAAGTAAACTCTCGATTTAATGGACATTGATTTAGTCCACTTGGGAATTCTGGGACAAAATCTGCTGGGTCGATTGGTTCATAAATAAACAATGTTGGTTGCAGAATTGTAAATTATGTCAGTTATGGTAAAACAATCTTATCTCTGTCCACCACTATAACCATTACCAGCCACCTGCTTCTGCCTGTTAGTCCATTAAGTTAGGGATTTACTGTAACTACTCATTTATATGGGTTTTATATAGCAATTTTGAAAGAACTGATTTTACCATGAGTAAAAATGACCTTTGCTAGAATGCTTAGCAATGTTTGTGATGACTATGGGTTTGTCATCAAATCGGTGCTTCGCATAATAATAATAATAATAAAAAAAGTATGGGAACTACCTGTGTTACTGTTGTGCTATCAGTATCTAAACCTTAGTACTGTACTTTGCAACAAGCTGTAGCCTCATGGAAAAAAGGCATGTTGTGCATGTGTGATGAGAAGGATAGCATCACATTGTATGATATCAGAGATGTCAAAGAAACCTCAACTAGAAGAGGAGTACCTATATTACAAGTATATGCTATAGCTGCTAGCATCAAAACAGGCCTTGTGGCTTAACAGTGCAAAAGATTAGTTGTAATCCTTATTTATTTTTATTTAGGTTTGTATGGTGTATGCAAAATGCTGATCTTCATAAAGTATGCACATATGGTGGGTGTGTAATTACTTATTCAAGTTTGTGGGAGGTTAGCTCTTGGTTCCACTTTTTAACTTTTACCTTGCTAACTTGAAACAACCTTTTGTATCTACCCTAGGGCAGGACCCAAAGTTGGGAACCACTGATAGGCAGGTCAGGAATAAGAGGGCTGTATGGACTGCATATTCCCAGAATGTAACAAAGCCTTTTATGTGGGGTCACATAGAAAACTACTTATTAAACTGGAAAAGCAAGTTGGGGTAGCAGGCAGAACAGTAACATGGATAAGGAAAATTTGAACAATTGAAATCTGGGCTACTACTGTATAAGGGATGAAATAACAAAAGGCAAATAAGGCTGATGGAACATCATACCAGACATATAAAAGAGGAGCTTACGCGGCGTTGCACACTTGGACCATTTACAAAGTCACATAACAAGTGGGCCGAAAGTCGGTGAAAATTTGCATTGTCTGGGTTTGTATAAGGGATGAAATGTTAAGACTGGAGTGTAATTTTTTGGGTTTAACAAGTATTAGTGTTGAGTCCCGTATTGTTCCTAGTGTATGCCGAAAGGTATCCCACATATATACAATAAAACAGCAATGGCAATGAGACTATATTTTGGCTCCCATTTGGAGACTTCATCAGCAGATTGTACACCAAAAGGAGGGCAACAGATATAGTGGGGGATGTGTCAGGTGAAATGATAAATGCAGTACTACAGTTGTCCTGTTGGGCCAAGCCATTGGAGAATATATGAAGCTAAAATCATCATTATTATTATTATTAATACAGTGGTCCCTCTACTTACGAGCAGCTCCCAACTCGAACAATTATGTAAGTGTATTTTTGTAGGTGCTTTTGTAAGTGTATTTTTGGGGGTCTTAAATGGATTAACCTAATTTTTATTATTTCTTATGGGAAAAAAATTACTTCGGTATCGGCACTTGAATAGCCGACTGGAACGAATTTTGCTCGTAAGTAGAGGTACCACTGTATTATTATTTTAGTGGACATCATACTTCACAGGTAACTGCAGTAATAATGAGGTGATCATGATGGGTAGCTAAACCTCTGTGGGTCATACAACACCTGAGGAATTGGAAGCATTCAGGTTTGATCCTAGGAAGGGAAGGCTACCCAAGGTACAATTCCTTGGATGAAGAGCCTCTCACTGGTTTCAAGGAACATCCTTTGGGGAAGAGGTGTCACAAAGAATGGAAAACTTCTACTTTGTCACTGAAAGAACAAAGAATTATTGGGGAAATGATTGTGACATGCAATATATCAGTCCATCCTTTAACCCTTTGACTGTTTCGGTCATATATATATATACGTCTTACGAGCCACTGTTTCGGACGTATCAATACGCCTAAATTCTAGCGGCTTCAAATCAAATCAGAGAAAGCTGGTAGGCCCACATATGAGAGAATGGGTCTGTGTGGTCAGTGTGCGCAGTATAAAAAAAATCCTGCAGCACGCAGGATGTATTTTGAGGTGTATTTTCGTATAGTATTTATGGTTGTATTCTCTTTTTTATGGTCTCATTTGATAGAATGGACAACATACTACAGAAATATAGATGATTGTGATTAGTTTTATGATGAAAACGACCTTGAAATTGAGCTCAAAGTAGGAGAAATGTTCGATTTTTGCAAATGTTCAAGAGTAAACAAATCACGCCACGCGTTCAATACACATCAATTGGTGAGTCTAATATTCTTTCACAAGTGCACTGATATTATTTATACCATTTTTACAATAATGCAATAGTCTGCATAACGGTAAATCTTCTATTTTTTATGTGAATAAAAAATCAAAATAGAAAGCAAAAGTAATATAAGAGGGGCCTAAAGACATGACTAATGAACAGATAACATCTTATTTTAGTGCCAGGAATGTCTGCATTGTTTATTCTGGACCCTATTTTGAAATTGACAACTTTTTTATTTTGCATGAAATTGGCCAAATTGCCACTTTCTGATCACTTTATTGGGTAGTTGAAATCGATAAATTGGTGGTTTCTTGTACTCAATCGATAGAACAAATGGAGTTCTAAAGAAATATCTGAGTTTGATCAACTGGAACAATGGAATTTACTGAAAATAGGGCTCAAAGTCGGCGAAATTGCTGATGCGTATGTATTGCTGAGATCACTAACTTCGCGAGAGCGTAATTCCGTGAGTTTTCAATCAAATTTCAAACTTTTGGTGTCTTTACCATCGGGAAACAATTCTCTATCATTTCATAAGAAAAAATAATTTATTTATTTTTTTTTAAATTTTGTGACAGCAGGAGAGCACTCAGGATTGAGGGTTGCGACAGTCAAAGGGTTAAATAGACTATGTACAGTGGACCCCGTGTACGGCAAATTTCATTCAGAGCTGCTAGCATTACGCAATTTCCCCAAATAATGTCAAGTAGTTAGTCCATTCAGACCCAAAATACACTTAAAAAGCACTTATATTATACAGTGGACCTGGTTGAAAATTCATTGCAGAAGCCTGCCAGTGCCATTACCGAACAATTTACGTCCTTAAGAAATAATGTCATGTAGGTTAGTCTATTTCAGACCCCCAAAACTACACTTCCACAAGAACTTACAAAATTATACTTACATAATTGCACGATTTCCGGGGTATTCGTTAACCGAGGGTCCACTGTACTTACATAATTGTACGATTTCCGGGGTGCTCGTTACTCGGGGGTCCACTGTATTTGTTTTCCAGTGAACGATTGTAGCAAATCAGTTTTAGTTTAGAAGCCAAAAAGGGAATTGCATTAAAGGTGAGACTACTAGAGAGAACAGACTAGGCAGTAAAAGATTCTTATGAACAGGACAGTCAGTCAAAAGATGTTACTCATCAGCATGATCTAACATTTCTTTCATTGGCACCAGGCTCATTCTGTGCTTCTGCTTCTAGGTATGAATTTATTCTCTGCCTCCTGGCATTTTCCAGCTACATGCAAAGTCAAGTAGGTTCAATATTTACACATGGGTAATTATACGTGAAGTCACAAGCAGGCAGTAAATGCTATATAATATAGAGTGGACATTACGAGTATCTCTCTCCCTGTAACTACAACAGGTAATTACAAACAAATTCATTCAGAGATATTTAGAAATATTTCAATGTAAGGGTAGTGAGGCATGAGTTACAGTATCGAGGCATCTTCATTTAGGATGATAGTAACATTGTAAACATTTACTCCATACAAAGGCTTAGATACATATGTTAATTCATGTCAGTCAGCTAAAAGATAAGAGGTGGGCCCAAAAGCTAAAGCTCTTGCCTCCCAAGCATAAATAGCTAAAGTATTTACATATGACAGCTAAATCATATGAGTCAGCTGGACATTAAAAGGAGTGTACCCAGGTGCTAGAATTTAATCCTGCCCACAGATAATTACATGCAGACACTCAGATGAATCCTACTATCCCCTTAAAATTTGTGGAGCTAAAATATAATTCAAGATTTCTCATTTGCTGACACTTCATTCAATTTTTTTTTATGTAGCAATATAGTTTTAGTTCCTTTATACTTCGTTTATATTTGTGCCATTCATGCAAGTTTAAATGAATTAAAGGTACAGAATTCAGGAAAGTGCATATTATATGTATATACATATACACAGTACATATACACACACGCAAAGTAGTGAATAAAATTCCTGATTTTCTTTGTGAATATTAAAACCCTTTTTATCTTATATATAATGATATACTGATTGAGTGGTGCATTGAGGTATCTGGGAGACAAAAAACATTATGGAGGCAAAGAAGGGAATGTACGAGAGTATAGTGGTACCAATACTGTTATATGGGTGTGAAGCATGGGTTGTAAATGCTGCAGCAAGGAGGAGGCTGGAGGCAGTGGAGATGTGTCTAAGGGCAATATGTTGTATAAATATTATGCAAAGAATTTGTAGTGTGGAAATTAGGAGGAGGTGTGGAGTTACTAAAAGTATTATTCAGAGGGCTGAAGAGGGGTTGTTGAGGTGGTTTGGTTATTTAGAGAGGATGGAGCAAAATAGGATGACTTGGAGGGTGTATAAATCTGTAGTGGAGGGGTAGGGGTCATCCTAGGAAAGGATGGAGGGAGGGGGTAAAAGAGGTTTTGTGTGTAAGGGGCTCAGACATACAGCAGGCATGTGCAAGTGTTAGATAGGAGTGAATGGAGACGAATGGTTTTTGGGACTTGACAAGCTGTTGGAGTGCGAGCAGGGTAATATTTTTTGAAGGGATTCAGGAAAACTGGTTAGCTGGATTTGAGTCCTGGAGGTGGGAAGTACAATGCCTGCACTTTGAAGGAGGGGTTTAGGATATTGGTTGTTTGTAGTGACATCTAAACTATCGTGTCTAGGCGCCTCGGCAAAGATAGTGATTGTGTGTGAATGAATGAAAAGTGCTTTGAATGTAGTTTAATTTTATTTTGCTAACAGAAACCAATTTTAAATGTTGCTTGATAAATTAGGGAGATTCCAAACCTTCAGTACCAGACTCCAGCTGTTACTTGTCTCCTCTCTCTCTCTCTCTCTCTCTCTCTTTAGGTATGCATGTCCTGTAAAATCTCCTATTCCTTGCATTTCCAATCTTCAAAATTTTACCAGTACCCTCCATCCTTTAGCTATCAAACTTGCTTTTCATCATCTTAATAATCTTCGCACTAATCTTGTTCATACTTCTCCTCGTCGCTGATACTTCTGTTGTTTACTCCATTTCCTGCTCTACCTGTCCTTTCCAGTACCTTGGTGAAACTGGCCACTCTCTTTCTGACAGACTTCAAGAGCACAAAAGCCTCAAAGTTATTAAAGTTATTGACATGTATTATTTTTATACTGTATTTATGGGGCAGCGCTAAACCCAGAGTGGTCATGCAGTACTTGGAGAATGAGGAATGGATAGTTAAATAATACATAGATAACCTAAATATAAATTATTTTAAGTACAGTGAATATTGTAAATAACTCTACTGTTATAGCTGGTATGTGAAAATAAAAGGATTGTAACATACAGTGGTACAATTTATGGGTATACAAAAATGAGTGCTGGAAGACTACTCAATAGGCAGGTTTCAGTGTGTTTGACTTGATATATATTATTGTGACTCACATTAAGTAGTTGGAAGATGGGGGAAACTTTTAGAATCTTCTGGTAGAGTTTTCCAGATTTTGGGGCTTTATATGCACATACACGTAGTGTTAACTTGGGTTGAGTTGAACACTGGGGACATTAAAGAGGTATTTGTTTCTTGTATTGTGCCTATGAATTCTGTTACAGCTTTCTGGAAAGAGCTTCAGAACTCAGTTTATATTTGTATGGTCTTGTATATGTAGTATGCACAGTAGAAAGAGTAAATTTTTTGTATTTTGAATACAGCAGACGACCACCTTCCATGCTAGTTATGTTCCAGAAAAACATGAGTTCTACTTGAAAACGTGATAGGTGGAGTGAACATCATATGGGAAAAATGGGGTTACATTCCATGCTACTTCCACAAAAGGTCAAACAGCTTTTGTTTTAAATACACAATTCATTTAAAATAATAAACTATATATTGTACAATGATTCTAAAAGGCATGTAGATGTTATGGGCACACTAAAGTATGTTGTTAGAGTTTGATACAGGATTTAATTTAGCATAACCTAATAGTCAAGCAATGTGAATATGCTTACCTTAACTTCTGATGGTTGTTGCTTAATTAAGTGGCTTGGCATTACTGGAGAGGCATGGCATGGCCCTACCAGATCACACCAGGAAAATTCTCTGTTGCTGTATGGTCAGCAGAGGAATTCTCACCACTGAACTTTATGGAAGCTCGTTGAATACTCCGAAATGATTAACCATCCATAACTATAGGTACATTTGTTTGTAGGCTTTCCTTCCTGCTTGCATTTTTATAGCAAGATAGTCTTTCTTACAGATCACAAGGAAATTAAGTGGCACATATTTCTTTAGTTTCTCCTAAATCCAGTCATTCAGCATTTTTTCTCTAGTTTAAAAACCAAATTGATCACAAATCTCAGCTTTAGTTTATCATGTAAGGTTTTTTCTTATGATCAATATTTTGACTATTTAAGGTTTAAGAACCACATGATATATGTTACCAAAAATCATAGGTATTATATTATATGCATGGATATTAACTGTGGTGCATACAGTGATGGAACCTTATTTTTCTTAACCTAAATTAATTATACACAACATGACAAAAATTTCCATAGCCATTCAAATATCTGCCTGTTTTCAAACTTTTTCACTTATGCAGAAAAGTGATACTGAAGACCAGTGTCCAGCAGTAGACGGTCATTAAACTGATAGTCAAGTTTCCCTATCTCTTTAACTCATTCTTTCTGCAGTATACAAAATGTAATTTACACGTAATAAAATATTGTTAAGCATAAAGAAAGCCACTAGGATCTCTTCTCCACGATGGCTAGGGCTTGGTCAAATTCACAGTGGGGTTCTATTTCACAAAAACTGTGCGTTGGAGCAAAATTAAATTCAGATTCGAATTTAGTGTCCCAAGATTACAGTACATATGTTTTTTTTTTTTTTTTTTTTTAAACATATGTACTGTAATCTTGGGACGCTAAATTCGAATCTGAATTTAACTAGTACATATGTACTAGTTAGAAACAAGTTTTTAAACGTAAACTGAAACCAGTGTAGGCCAGTGTAATTTGTGAATTCAGCAACTTTGTGAGTGACTTCAAACTTGAAATGATGGTGCATTTTGGGATATTGGTTTGAGGTAACTAAAGAATGGTGTATCATTTAGTGAAAGGGCTTCTAAACTGTCGTATCTGAGCTCCTCTGCAAAGACAGTGATTATGTATGAGCGAGGTGAAAGTGTTGGATGATGATGAAAGTATTTTCTTTTTGGGATTTTCTTTCTTTTTTGGGTCACCCTGCCTCGGTGGGAGACGGCCGACTTGTTGAAACAAAAAAAAATGTAAATTTGCCACTCATTGAAATTGGGATATTAATTTCCATGCAATAATTCTGAATGTCTTCTCACTGTCTTCTCTTCAGTGCTGATATTTAACTGTATTAAAATTTTTTGCCCCACACTGTACTATTTCTCAAGTTGTGCACAGGGAGCTGGGCTTAAGAGATGTGATATTTTTCTCAGATCACACAGTGACCAAAAGGAGTTTTTATGTAATATGTACACCAGAGACTTCAGCATGAACTTTATTATTACATTGAGGAGCGTGACTAAACAAATAGTGGTCACACAGCACCTTGGGAAATGAGAAGCAGTCAGGTTTGATCAAAGGAAAAGAAGGATAAGTTAAACTCCTTAGATTAAAGCACCTTCCTTGAGGGGTTAAACTTCTGAATGTCAGAAATGTGTAATCAACAATCTTTGACTCTCAACAGATATTACTCTGTATTGTACCAGGTACATAAAAAGGAGCAAAGAGGTTAAGAGATGGTTGATTGGAAAAATTGCTCATTACAGTTTACTTCTTACACTTCCTTGATTAGATATTAGCCATTATCAAGGGTTGTATGCATCTGTTACTTTGGATCTTTCCCCTCCCCATCCCTTCAAAGTGGCTTGATGCTAGTGAGGGGCTCTTGGTCTAAGGAATTGAGTTTGTTCTCCCGTTTATTCAAAGCTAATTGCTTCCCATTCCTCAAGCTTTTGTCTACCTCATCTTTCAAGTCTTTGTCTTTATTTCTCCTACTCTTGAAAATCCTGTGATTAAAGTTTTCTCAACCAGTATTCCTTTCCTGAAAGATTTCTGATTTGGACTCATAGTAATGTATGCATTTCAAGTTGAGAGTTACATGCACCTGTCCTCAGCCATATTGCAGTGACCTAAACTTATCTTTCTTAACCTAAATTAATTATAAACATACTTCTTCTTTCAGCAAACTGGCCTTATCCCACTGAGGCAGGGTGGCCCAAAAGGAAAAACGAAAGTTTCTCCTTTTAAATTTAGTAATATATTCACGAGAAGGGATTACAAGCCCCTTGCTCCTGGCATTTAGTCACCTCTTACGACACACATGGCTTATTACGCGACGGTCTGGAGTTTTGAGACTCTGACCGCGAATTCGAACCCCACCCGTGGTATGGTTTGTTTCACATGGCTTATAGAGGAAGAATTCTGTTCCACTTCCCCATGGAGATAAGCAGAAATAAACAAGAACAATTACTAGTAAGAAGATAGAAGTAAACCCAGAGGGATGTGTATATGTATGCTTGTAGATGTATGTGTAGTGTGACCTAAGTGTAAGGAGAAGTAGCAAGACGTACCTGAAATCTTGCATGTTTATGAAACAGAAAAAAGACACCAGCAATCCTTTCTTCTTCTTTCAACACGTCGGCCGTTTCCCACCGAAGTGGGGTGGCCCAAAATGAAAAACGAAAGTTTCCCATTTTACATTTAGTAATATATACAGGAGAAGGGGTTACTAGCCCCTTGCTCCCAGCATGTTAGTCGCCTCTTACGACACGCATGGCTTACGGAGGAAGAATTCTGTTCCACTTCCCCATGGAGATAAGAGGAAATAAGAACAAGAACTAGTAAGAAAATAGAAGAAAACCCAGAGGGGTGTGTGTATATACATATGCTTGTACATGAATGTGTAGTGTGACCTAAGTGTAAGTAGAAGTAACAAGACATACCTGAAATCTTGCATGTTTATGAGACAGAAAAAAGACACCAGCAATCCTATCATCATATAAAACAATTACAGGCTTCCGTTTTACACTCACTTGGCAGGACGGTAGTACCTTCCTTGGTGGCTACTGTCTACCAACCTACTATGTACCTAGGAATTATAAACATATGCATAACAAAAATTTCTATAGTCATGCTCTTGTGGCAGTGCAAACAATCCACCTGTATCCAATTCATGGTTGTGCCACATTAAAAAAAAATCTTGCCAATCCCTAACCCTCTTGATTATCAAGGTGTTTGCTTACAAACTGCAACTTGAGACCCAACTTTACACAGGCAAACACCATTATTCATCCTCCTAGTCCTTCCTTTCCACTTGAGATCACCAATGCTATTACCTGGAGTTTACCTGGAAAGGGTTTCGGGGGTCAACGCCCCTGTGGCTCAGTCTGAGACCAGACCTCGTGGTGGATCAGGGTCTGATCAACCAGGCTATTACTGCTGGCCGCACGCAAACTGACGTACGAACCACAGCCCAGTTGGTCAGGTACTGACTTGAGGTGCCTGTCCAGTGCCTTCTTGAAGACAGCCAGGGGTCTATTGGTAATCCCCCTTATGTATGCTGGGAGGAAGTTGAACAGTCTTGGGCCCCAGACACTTATTATGTTGTCTCTCAGTGTACTAGTGGTGCCTCTGCTTTTCATTGGGGGAATGTTGCATCTCCTGCCAAGTCTTTTGCTTTCATAGGGAGTGATTTTTGTGTGCAAGTTTGGTACTAATCCCTCTAGGATTTTCCAAGTGTATATTATCATGTATCTCTCTCACCTGCACTCCAGGGAATACAGATCAAGGGCCTTCAACCGTTCCCAGTAATTTAGGTGCTTTATCGTACTTATGTGTGCTGTGAAAGTTCTTTGTACACTCCAAGTCAGCAATTTTGCCTGCCTTGAAGGGGGCAGTTAGTGTTCAGCAGTATTCCAGCCTAGAGAGAACAAGTGATTTGAAGAGAATCATCATGGGCTTGGCATGCTTTGGTGACCAATAGCTGCTTTTTAAAACCATAATTTGGGTTTTAGCCATCCTTCCTTCATTGTTGTAGGAAACTGCTCTTGCAACTGTTGATTGGTCACAAAAGACTGACTGGTAGTCCTTATTAGGGCATCCAGCTACATGGGGCTGGGTGCCCTTAATTAATGTAACATGCCAGGTTACAGACAGTTCAGCTTTGATAGTTTACCTATTTAACAAAACATGCCTACTCTTTGAAACCTCTCCTTCAAACATCCTGACATGTTTGTCTTATCCTCATCTGAAAGTCCCACTTCAATTCAGGTTCTGCTTTTGGCATTTAAACCACACTGGTCATACCCCACCTAGGTGTTGTGCCCCCTCACCAAAAATCTACCTACTGAATGCCTCATTTTACTTTTTACATTCCTTAGCATTTTGGCTACTGCACATCTGTTGTAGATAAGAACCCCCTTCTGTACCTTGCTCTAATGAAGGACTCCTATAAGTTTACTATTTTCCATAAATATTTAAATGCACTGAATTAGTGTAATTAGTGAATGTGTTATATAAATGACAAGGTATATGTCCTTGTGGTGGTTCATTGTATAAATGATTGGGGTATGAGAATTTATGCAAACATTTTCTGAAGAACTTGTGTATCAGTGAATAATAATACTGAAGGCAATTGTGGTAAATCAAGGTTTAAAGTTCTAAAATCTGTGTAGTTTAAAAAACTGCTGGAAGTTCTGTCGGTTATGAAGGCTGTGCTATAAATATTAAGCCAAGATAGTCTCTGTGCCAAAATTCCACAATGTTGCTGTGTCTGGCCAAAGTAGTTAGGTTAACGCCTGGATATCTTTGAGACACGTTTCGTTCACCAGAGGCATTATTAGGTGTTGCAGTTTCCAGGAGAAAATTTGTGCTGTTTAAATTGACTAGTGCAATGAGAGCCATGATTAGGAAGAATGAGATAGGCAGGGATGCACTTTTAGGTTTATTCAAAGGAGTGGTTATTCTAACTCTTATAGCTGTATAACCCCTGTGGTTTAGCGCTTCTATTTGATTATAATAATAATAATCTAACTCTTATATGCACAGGTTTGAAACAGGTGGTAAGGGTGAAAAAATTCAGAGCTGGATTAGTATACATAAGTAGTTGAGGAGCAGGTGTAGTAAGAGAATATAATAGGTGGAATATAATGGAGGTGGGAAATACAATGCCTGCACTTTAAAGGAGGGGTTTGGGATATTGGCTGTTTGGAGTGACATCTAAACTGTCGTATCTGGGCGCCTCTGTAAAGAGTGATTGTGTGAATGATGGCAAAAGTGTTTCTTTTTTGGGGTCACCCTGCCTCGGTGGGAGACTGCCGTGTCGAAAAAAAGTTTAAAAAAAAAAAAGGCACAATACTGTGACTGGAACAGTTCACAAATAAACATGCACATAGACAAACATATGTTTGTCTTCTGTATGCAGGTTATTTGTAAATAGGGATAGTTAAGCGTGGTGGAATGCAAGAAACTTCATTTGTATGATTTTGTAATAACATTGATTATATGGATGGAGTAATGAAAATGTACTCAAATTTTAGATAACTTAGAAGAGCACCTATGCTAGGGAAAAACAATGTGAATGTCACATAAGCAGCTGCAATGTACAGGGCTGAGTGGAAGACTGATTTGTGTGATAACTTCTGAAGTACAGTACCTTACGCTAGTCTGTGAAGCTTATTAGAGATGTATCGGATGTGAAAATTTAGATATCCGCGAATGCGGATGTGTATGAGAATGTTACTTATTTTGCAGATGCAGATGTCTGTTTACAGTAAAATGCGAATGCGGATATCCGATACATCTCTACTTCTTATACTGCTGTGGATAAGTTGATAGTGTAGTAGCAGTACTAGTTATCTCATTATGACTGTGGAAAGTACTGCAGGAATGGATGTCAAATATCTTTCTTCCTTCAAAAAACTGCTGACCTAGGCAAGTACCTCCCAACCCTGTGAACACGGGAATTTCTCCAATACATGTTTTAAAGGGCGAGACTTGTAATTGTGTGGAAGACAATGACAAAACACTGATAATTATTACATCAGTATACTATATATCCAGTTAGATTAGCTGTACGTGCCGAGTCACCAAAATTACCATAGTTAACATTCTAACTTGTTTGCTTTAACTATCTAGATTTAAGTGTGCTGTACATCCTAAAATATCTCTACATAACTTTCACGTATTGAAATTATAATCGACACTCTTAACTTACTTTTACAGGCTTATTTAAAATTCATATTCTCACATTGACTGTATTGCACTTATTCTTTAGATATTCTGTAAGTCTATGTAAATATATCACAGTATTTCATGTTTAATTTATAAATTCCTGATTTGGTAATGTGCATGTTCATTAGTAAGAGTATAATAAATTTACTTTCTACTCATATAGTAAGATGGATATACGTATCTCATAAAAGTGTAATGTGTCCTTTAAATTGAGCTATACTCATGTTTTATATATATGGCAACTAAAAGTTTGAAAGCAATTTTGGGCTTTAAAACCCTCAAGGGAGGTTCCTTAACCCTTTCAGTGGCCATCACAAACTGTCATTAAGGCCATGGTCCTTCATGTAGTTCTACATCATGAGCTCAGCTCACTCTTGATAAGCTGTGAGCTGTAAATTTTGGCATACATATGAAGGAATGGGTCTTTACAGTGAGCGTGCAGAGTATAAACAAAAATCCTGCCCCACGTAGTGCAAGACGGGAAAAGCAAAACTTTGATTGTGTATGGTTTAAAGTAGCAACTGCAGTTTTTTTTTTTTTATGGTTTTATTGGCTGTTTTCCGCGCTGTATAACCCTTGTGGTTTAGCGCTTCTTTTGATTATAATAATAATAATAATAATATTGGCTGTTTGAAAGAATGGAAAACATACTACTGAAAGATTTATATTGGTTGATTTTTAATAGGTCTGATTTAAGTATTGAGGCAGTGTAAACCATGACCAATCATTCCTGGTTAATTTTATGAGAATCTATTTTTATGTGATTATGAATTCAAAATATAAGGCAATTGTAATATAGGAGAGGCCTGGGAACAAGATTAAGGAACAGAGGATGCTTTAGTGCCAGGAATGTTACACTGTTTACTTTGGACTTTTTAAATTGGTATAATACGTGGTAATAGATATCAACAAGTTGGTTTAGAAAAGCATGTAAGCAAACACTTGGACATATTTATTAGAAAACATTTTGGTCCTGGGACCTTGATCACTTCTAACATAGAGGTTAAAAAGACACGTTATATAGGTGGAGAGCGAGGTGTGATGCATGGTGACCTAAAGAATGCCATATTGGGA